>WSTY01000115.1:0-32325 GCA_019633465.1 Tulasnella sp. 417
CTTCTCACGTCGGGTATTAGCCTGATGGCGAAGGAACCGAAACCGACGAAGAAGGACCTTTTAAGGAAGACGACTCCGACAGCGATGAATCCACTGCCGAAGCCGTCGATGAACCAGTTACCTTCAACAGTATCCAACCTCTCGATCCGTCGGTGGCCGCGAATTGGAATTTTTCGACCAAGAAGAAACGTAAGTTCCAATCGTCAGCGAGGTATCAAAACCTAGAGTTGACGGAATCTTCTTCTAGCCGAATCCTGCGTTTGCTCGACGCGCATGACGGCAACCGTTTGTCTGAATAAAATATGTCGTTCGGTACCTTCGACTCGTGCCCTTTGTGATACTTAGCCGCCTTGCTAGGATTGTTGTGCAGTCGTCGATAATTCGTAATCGCCCTAACCGGTGCCAAACAGGTTCTGGGAATCCCGCGCGAACGCGTGGCCGTACCAATACATATACTTTCATAAAGGCATTATGCCGGGAGTTCTTGGTTTTGGAATGGTACCGAGGTGGTTGCCTCGGTATTCTAAAAACTGCGGTCTCGGTGGCTCGAATCTGGACATGTCTGTGGAAATGGGAAGGCCGCGTGACCTATGACGTAGCGCGTCAGGACGACCTCGAGAGGGGCGTCAAAATCAAGCAATTTTCACGGAGCTCAACGAAGACCACAATAATATCTTAAAAGAACCGAACAGATAGCACAAATAGTGCAGGATTGGTGAGACCTTGTGAGGCTGGGTTTGAGGAAACCGCCGAACCGCCGCTCACTGTGCTTGCCAACTTCCACCGACACTACCACCGTTGGTTTCAAGGAACTTATTCTGAGGTAGCTACCGTAAGCTTTTGCACTCCACATTTTGTTGTATTTTGCATCGATTATGGGGAGAGATGTGCAGACTGTTACATGCTAGTTACAACCAGAGAATGAATAACAACCACTCATCGCGGAGTGGGCATGATATGACGACAACTATTCAAATTGGAGCTACTGAGCCGCTGCCCTACGGCTTGGAACTCGAGATAACGTGCATTGGCCACCAAATAACCGAGGCGGTCGGAACCAGTGAAACCTAGTAAATGTTCGTTCAAGATCTTCAAATACACCACTTTCGTCCTCCTCCTGATGCAACATGTAGAGCCCCGGAAGGATCTCAAAAGGACCTTCCAAAGGGTGGCTAGCCAAAATCGTGGGGTGTTGTTCGAATTCCGGCCCTTTCAGACTTTTCGGCTTGTCCGCACATATATATTTAAGCCTCTCGGAAAGATTTTGTGCTTCTGCGTGCGGATACTCTACCAAACAGACGAGATACCCGGAGTGAGTAAATAATATCGACGAAATGATACAGACGCACTTGTAAGCCAGTGAAGCATGTACCACGTCAGCCTTCCGAACTCCCTCGAACTCCTGGGGTTTGGGCGAACCGTCCTCGCCAGTTCTCCTTCCCGAGCAGCGGATATGATCACCTGATAGGACGGTGTAAGTACTGGGTAAGAGTCTAGTGTTGTAGAACGTGCCAGGTGCTTGGAAGTTCTTTGTTCCGCGCTCTGAATCTCTGCGCGTTTATCCGCAGATCTGCTGTTCGGAAGTTTCCTTCCATCATAGACATGGAGAAGGTTTCTCGCAGTACCTTCGTGGAGATCAGAGGATATCTCGTTCCATGAGTGGATCTCACTAACTAGCGACACCAGCGCTATGGCATGCCTGGGCGTTGCCGGTAAACATGGTTAGAAACGCTCTAGCTACGGACGAGTGCAGCAAGGACCCACGTCAATGGCCACCTGCTTGCCCAGTCCCCGTCAGTTATATGAATCTACGCAATGTCTATCTACGCACTGTATGAATGCATTTCCCGGCAACGTCGTCTGGCAGCCGAGAGATAATGTCCTTTGAAATATCATTGAGTTTGACCCTGCAGGAAACCAACCGAGTAGTACTTACCTCTCCGTATATTCTTTCTCCGTCGATGGCAAGAAGGACTAGTCCCATAAGTCAGTACACTAGGTCGCATCCTCAATGATTACACAGCAAGTGCACGCACAGAAACTCTTGGCCTCTGGGTCAACGTTAGGGTCGACCACGGCGGAATACCGAGTTTGCCCATTAGCTGGATCCAAGACTAGGAGGAAATCAAAGTTTTCAGCAACGGCCCCAAGAGGTTCCCTGGTTATACTTACCGGTGGATCCACGAGGTTTGTATTCGCCGTGCCCTCCAACTATATGGGCGGTATTCAGACGACGGAATGGAATGTTGGGAACGTGGCCTACAGTACACGAGTCCCGAACGACCGCTCTTGCCAGCTTCTTCAAGGGCCGCGAGCTACGAAAATAAAAATGAAGGGAATGGCATATGCATATCTCGTAGTTTCGACGTACTATAGCGGGTCTTGTTGGTTTGATCCCCTTTATAACAGCGGTATTACCTTCCTCATCGGTGTACTTCAAATCGAAGTCGATTAGGATACGCCACATTGTCTTCGTGTCGTAGTGGAGGTCTAAAATAATGATATTATGTTTGACATGGACCGCGAAACGGGTGGCGTAAGTGACCACCTACAGCGGAGATATTTGAGCACCTCGGCGAGGTCGTTCTCCACCGAATTGAGCTGCATTTTGGGGGCCACAGACGACCCCGGAACCGTACGGAACCAGCCCATGTATTTGATGAACACCTGTTTATGGTAAAGATGGGGCCTTCATGAGCAGCTAGGTCGGTGCCAGAAGTATTGAGCCTGCGCACCAAAACAACGAAATTCGGCTCAGCCTGTTGGATGTGGTTCCTGCCCCCCAATCCCCTACGAGCATCAACTCCTGAGACACGGGAAACTTTGCTAATGGAAAGGAGGCGCAGATAAGGCGCTCACGGTCAATCTATCACAAAGGCCTCTGTGGCGGGTGCTGAGCTAATTTACCTGGTTCGCTGGCTCCTGCCAGCTTGCCCCTTAAAGAAGGTTACCAGACCTCTCCCTGCCCCCAGGGCGCTTTTACCAAACAATTTAGAGAACGGCATTATTTTGCGAACGTCAAAGGTGAAAGAAAGCGGTGGGGGAGGCCAAGTGATCGCATTTGGCATTTTAAAGGCCAACATGAGGCTTCGTTCAATGGACCAAGCCACCCACATGACCTCGGTGAAATCACTGGCCAAGCTGGCTTGGCATTGATAACAAATGCGAAATAAAATCGATCCGTGTGCGGCTTAAAACGGTAGATTCAAGGTCATGGTGGAAAATATGGGTGTTGAAACTGCGGTAATCGGATTCAGTCAGGAAGGGAATATATAGTTTAGCGTAGCCATCGTACCCAGATTGTTCAGCCAATGTGAGTGGGAGGCGAGTTGATATGCTGATTAGGGACAAGTGGCGAGTACATGCGTGGGGGTGGCGTGGTGATGGATCTTCCAATTTAAAGGCTCGTAGTTGGGCAAGAGCGGAGGACTCCAAAAGAGGAGCGATTGTAACCAACACAGCTTTATCCCCCCCTAAGGCCGGTCGGTCAAACATGATCATCTACCCGTCAGCACTACGCCAGGTTGGTGTAGCTTGTACCCTGGTACCGTATGTACGCTTGGGTGTGCTGGTATACCTTAGTTTGCTGAGCGAGGACAATGCCCCATCCGCGTCAATTCCCGGTACTACAGCTCTTGGATCACATACTTTACATCAAGGATATTTAACACGAGAGTCTTCATTTTGGAACGGCACCAAGGGGGTTGCCATGCCTCGGGATCCTCAATGGCATTCTCAGTGGCTCGAGCTTCATCAGACTAATTCCATTTCTTCCATATACATTTTTCAGTCTATAGGGTCCATATCTACATGCTACAGTAAAGTATCGCTTTGAAGAACGAGAAAGGAGAATATCTGGCAAACGAGCGGAGCCGAACGTGGTTGAGCATGCTTGTTCACAATAGGAAAAATAAGGCGGAAACGCAAAATTGCCTGAGCGAGATGAAAAATGCAGGTCTAGATTATTGGCCTTTTAATTCAAAGGTTCTTGGGGTAGTGTTGAATTATACTGTTGAGATATTCCTTCGTATGCACAGGTGGGCGAATCAAAGCCTTGAGCGAATGTCGGGGAGGAGCCGGAACCTCCCCGTTAATGGGTACCGCGAGGCGATTTGAGGCGTTTGACGATACGCCTCGATTGGTTGCCCTTGGCATTCGTCGCGCATGTACTGGGTAACATCCGCAGCTGTGCTTGGCTGTGGTCCTATCGAATGAAGGTCGGTCAGGTCTCTACTAGCGACGAGCCCAGAGTAGTGCCTCTGCTGAGACTCACTCCCGAGAGCGGCCGTCAAGAAATACGTCATGGCACCGCAGTCGCCGAACTCTCCAGCGACCTCCCCGCGTTTAGATGCCGAGATCACCACCTAGAAATCTCCACGAGTTAGCGCGACGGTGGGCAGAATGGTGCGTCTCCAAAACGAACCAGTTGGTTGTTCGACCGAATCGCTCCCACCGGCTCGCTGTGATCTCCATCGAAGTCCGGCTCGCCATGCTGGTATGGCAGATCAACCACCCCATCTAAATAGGTAAATGTCGGTGACAGTTTAGCGGAAAGATTAAGATGGGGGTACCTAGAAATGCGGCGGCGTTGCACATCTAGGAGAGACGTGAGTAACGGCTGCTGGCACGTTTCTCGCTCGAAACTTACATCCAAAGACAGCTGCAAGGTGGAAACGGCTTAGCGTTGTCGATCAAAAGAACCAAATCTATCGGCTGAACATACCGTTAATGTCGTTCCGGTTCTCCCAGAGGAGTCAGAGAGGTGTCGTAGGAAATCCTGATCGCCGAGTTAGAGCCAATCACTCGTTTTCATAGAGCAGTCCTTACCTCGCCATAGATCCGGTCGCCGTTGGCATCTACAATAACTGCAAGTACAGAATAAGAACCATATATGAGCGGAAAACGGAATCGAGCTTACAGGCTTCCATCGAGGCAGAGCCATCCGGGATATTCATGAAATGAATTGCGCCATCGTCGTCTTTTATGATGGCTAGTGGATGGCATGGATATTCAATGCGGCGAGGTGAGGCGTTCAATATGCGTACCAGATTCCCCTGAAGGCTCGCACATTCCGTGCATGCCACCTAGGATGAATAAATGTCAAGACCGTGGGTGTGTTGCAAGCGGAGGGGAAATAAGTACAGTGAACGAAGATTGAACCCCCATTCTTGGAAGCCTCTTCAAAGACACCAAACTGCAGATCTACGGGTCAATTATACATGCTGATCCTATTCGAAGGCCGTTCTTACCATTCCTTCTCGAGTTGGCAACGCGACTTCTCCTGTGGCAGGCAATGTGGCTCGTGGTAGAGGCTTTGTGACATCGTTCTTGTCGGTGTAGCTCAAGTTGAAATCTGCGACGAAGTACAATCGTCGCGAAGTGTCGCCGTGTACGTCTAGCATGGGATTTAAGCAATGCCGTGAGCGGGGATGACGCCTGAAATCGGGCTCAAAACTGACAGCCGAGGTAATCCAATAGGATATGAGGATCATTCAGCACCGAGTTGAGCTGCAAGTTATGCTCTTTTCCATCTACCGTCATCGTCCATCCTTCATACCGCGAAAATACCTGGTAAAAACTCCGTGGTCAGCGTTTTCATCCCTCCCACTTGCGAGGATCTTAAGATATCCAATGCATCGAGTTACCATAATAATAGACTCCACGGCTCCGGTCTCACCCCGCACTTCGCTAGCCCAGATCGGCTGGGCCCTATCGCTATATGTAGGAAATGACAGGCGGGAGATGATCCGACGGGCTCCGCCGTTGACTTTAGTGAAGAGAGTGCCAAAACGGGGCGAAACGCGTCTGAATAAGGGAGAAATCTGGACTCTGGGTGCAGAGAAAACGGTCGAGGATGGTTTAGGGTGCTTTAGATGGCGGTCCATGCGAGGGATGCGGCTGCGGCGATTTGGGCAAGTAGGGCAAGATGGGATTCCCATCTGGCCCGGACCCTGTTCGCCGGTAACGAGTAGAACGTGCTCGGCGGTGTGCCCGACTGCCCCCACCACGTCGCCACCAACGCCCAGCTCCCCCGCCCGGATGAGAGAATATTCCAACAATCAAACTGTTCTCATTATGGTAGACGTCGGCCTCGTTGAAAATGGGACATGCGAATGTTGAAGTCTGGCTCTTGAACTCAAGGCTCTTCGCTGCGACTGTGACGTTGCCCGGCTCATGAGAGAAGAATTCATAAGCTGGGATGTTCTTGAGGTGCACGACGATGGTCTGGGTGGCCGTAGCGGGAGTAACGTGAGGGGCGTACACTGGTTCCGACTGCTTGTGACCTTCAGAGAGGGGGGCCTCCCTGCTGCAGAAAACCCAGCTTTATATACACTCGACGAAGGATTTAATAACACTCCCCCATGCGGAAGAAAGGCCCTGTGGACCCTCGAATCCAAAGATGGAAAGGAAGATTCGAATATTCTCCGCCGCCCCCAGTTGAGGGCTTTCCGCCGAAGTGCAGTGCACACGTTGGCTCGCAACGTGATACTGCGAGGGAAGGATTCGCAGAATAAATATTGGCAAGGGGACAATCCCGCGGAAATCCTATCTCCGCCACCAACTTAGCGGGCATCCTTATCTCCTTCTCCATGATATCCTCCCTGCACTGGTCATCCCTGCCTTCGAGCCCTACTATGTATGCGAGTTCCGACACACCATCTCACGACTTGGACGAGGCTTGAAATCGACGCCCGCCACTGAGTTGTGGTCTCTGGACCTCGTCAGTCAATTGCAAGCCCTCCTCGACATCCTCTTGAGCGTCTGTGGCAGACGATCTCCACTGCCCACAGTTGTTGTGCAGCCTCCCACAGCCTTGACGTCCTCGCAGGGTCGAAGGTCGATAGCAGCACTCGAGCGGTCCGTTATCTCTTGAGGCAATGGAGAGATACGTCCAAGTCGGCTGAGATGTCTTGGGGTTGCTTGAAACTAGGTCGACAACCTTTCGGTTCTGCGTCCAGAGTTCTGTGGCGGAGGAGTTTCGATTCTGACTTGGAGCAAACGTAAGGGACGGCCGCCGTCAGCAATTTCGTCAGCCAAGACCACTGCGAATAATTCTTTCCGACATACCTCTCACCGCTCAGCAGGAAATAAGAGCTCTGGTTTGCGCTCACTCTAAACGACGCAGACATATACTTGTCCCTCCCTACGCTACTCATTCCTCGATGCCCGCCGTCAGCTTGGGATCAGTTGTTCAATATATTCCACACGAAACTGATGAGGAGTCTCATTCCAGACGTTCGCATCAATATTCGGCAGGCAAGCTGCTGGCTTGATCGGCATCCTAAGCCATAACGTCAGCCATCAGCAGGTACGACGTTTCACAATCATCACCCCGCCGTAGACGCTAGGTGCCTTTGGGACAACTTATTTCACCTCTCGGGTATCACCCCCGGTCAAGGGCAGCTTTTTGTTTAGGTCACCGCTCAAGGCGACCAAGCTCCCATTGTGAGTGCCCCTATGGCCGACGTCGGCCGACGTCTCGCCGCCGTAGCCAGAGCTGGACTGTGAGGATACGTTCGGGCGATTCCTAGTTTCGAACCTTCTCCTAGCCCGCCCATGGTTGCCTTCTTCTTCGCCGCTAGGACGTTGCCGAAGCTACGGCTTCGAGGGACACCTTTGTGACCGCCTAGAACCACCGGGTCCATAACGGCGAACTCCCGCCGCGTGGCCTTGAATATATCACCCGCGTTGGGACGAAGGACGTAACGTCCGCTCCATTGGAACGCAGCGCTGTCCTGCCCAAATGTATCGCGCAGCATTAAGTAAGGCAACCGGCACCGCTGCACGCCGCCCCGGCAAGATCGAGCCTTGGCCAAACTGCTATTCAGTTACCTGGACTCACCCCCGTGTTGCGTTTTCATCCCTCGCAGCGTGGTGCTATTGAGCTCGCCGCCTCGTCTTATCGAAGTTGTAACGCGTCACAGTCATCGCGGTAAGATCTTCGTCGACTTGTGAGACCGAGTTGAGCTACTGGGGAGTTGGGAACGAACGAGCCCAAGATCGAGGCGAGTTGGTATCTCGAGGCGGCTTTTTGAACGATCTGGCCAAGAAATCTCGAGCTAACGTTTGAAGTACTTTGCCTCTAATCTTATCGAGCCGCGCAACCGACAGTGTGTGTCCTTCAAAGTCCCGCTTCTGACACAGCAAGCTTATCGTCCATCCCACGACCTACCTCATCGCACGAACATCGCGCGAGAGCGTGAGGACTGGCCAAAAATAAAGTCGCGAACTTAATGGATGCTTTCACAGAGGTAGGTACTAGTGCTGCAGAGGATTGACGCCCCTGCCGATTTTCGAACCAGTTATGCTCGACTTAGAACTAAAAGGGTTCGGGAGAAGGCAAATGAACTCGTCATTGGAGAGTTGGATATTGGAGCAACTAGGGACTTTGATTACCTTTGAACGGTCGAAATAGGGTGCGGACAACGCAAACCAGGTCACGCCGCCAATTGCGTTGACCTTGTTCCTCCCTTGTTTCCTTCCAATCCGCACCCCAATATTACAAATTTCCCAAGTACGCTCCCGTTCAGCCAGCCTTACGAGTAAAATCCCGAATAGTTACGCGAAAAGCCTCGATGTACGTCGGGGTCGGGCCCCCTGCCCGTCCGCCACACTACTACCTCGGATCCGCGCGGGGAAGAATCCTGGCCATCTTTTCTGATGCTCGGGAAGTATCACCATCGTTTTCGAACCCCCCAACGTGCGGGTCAGTGACATTCTGAAGCGGTCGAGCCAGTCCCACTTCGCTGAGAGGGCTCCAAACGAGACCTCTTTCGCAGCACCCGCGGGACTCTTAACAAGATACGAGGAGCCATAGGAGGCGATCTCACGCAAGACCTGGCACAGATTAGTCAATCCATGTCGTGGTGGTAATCGCGCGTTTTGTGTCTCGAGCTTAGCGGGGATGGTTCAGTAATCCTCAACGTCAGGACTCCAGCCATCCGGCCATAAAAGTGGGATCAGAAGTGCTGGTCGTTTTGGCATGCACGCGAACCTTGATGGCTCCTCTCGTCAAGCTTTACAAGTCTACCGCAAGGTTACGGTGTTAAGTCGATGGACAGTGGGCTGATCTCCCGCCCCCCATTGAGCACCACGGGTCCCGGAGGCCCCCGCAGGACCTCAATATCGGGGACGGGGCATAAACCAATTTTCCCGTCACGTGAGGCTGCTCGTCAACACCTCGGTCAGGATGTGGACTAATGAGGGATGCGCAAGTCTACGTAAAGCCCGCGATCCTTTCCACTACCGTCGTATTCAATTCTCCTGCAGCAACTTGGACCCTGTTGGCGACCTGTGGAGACGGCTGTGCGGCCGAAGTCATCTCGCCTGCCCTCCAAGTCTCCATCGCTGGGCCAAAGGAGGCCGCCTCTTGAATGAGATTTAGATCGAGAACTAGTAAACTCATGGTTCTGTAGTGCCTCTGCCGGACCGTATATATTCTAGACTTGGGAGCTTTGCCATGGCCCATAAGACACCATTACAGAAACGTTACGTGCGTTGATGGGAGGAAAGATTCAGTTCGAATACGTACCCCTTGAACGCCTTCATCAGCCCTCCCTCAAATAATAAACCGCCCGCTAGAAGCGACCTCATGAGTTCAGAGAGGCGTCGCATGGCGAAAAGAGACTTTGCGTGGCGGGGTCGCTGTTCGACTAGCGAACCTTGGCCTCAGTTAGCATGGGGGAGATGTAGAATAAGCGCAAGAGATCGCTCATAGCAGATCCCCTGGGACTTCGGTATACTTCTCAATTGTGGCGATTGATACCCAAACTCTGTATCGCGGGACGCAAAGAGTTGTGTTGAAGTTGAGTGGTCGCTGAGAACCACAGAGTAAAGTCTGGGTTCGCGGAACGGGGCAACGCAGTTCACCTCGTGTTCCAGCAGGGCGGGCTTTATACTGCTCGAAGATAATATCCAGCTCGATGGTGGAGGGTGAGGAAGTACGTAGAATGCAATTTGGACTCGGACCGGTCTTGTTTTGTTGGGGGCGTCACGCGCAGAGTTTCGATCCGGACTCTTCGCTCGCTGTTTCATTCCTACCTCTAGCTCAAGCGTTTTCTCCTTCCTCCTCTCAACTTGGAGGTTAGCTTGAATAACCGAAGACTGTAACTCGACCGCAATAGGGATACAAACAATGCTTTGCGCCCACTCAAGCACCCCCCATCTCATCCACCATCGCCTCCCCACTGAGGTATGAGCATCTCATCTTCTCACTCAACATCGCTACCTTGCCACTGGTGCTGCATGTTCAACGTGCGGTACGAGATTGTCTGACCTTTCTCAGTCGATGGCAGGCTGCGCATCGACGCAAAGCGTCCCCACCTCTCTCCGCCTGCCGCAAACTCCCGCAAAAACTAGCTTCACTCGTTTACCTTCCTATTCCTTTACGAATCAAGTCGAAGCACTTGCACTTCGAGCTAGCCTGGCCTTTATTGCCCGAAGCTTGAGTCGCGCCCTGGTCACTTGAAATTCTAATGGTGCATCGAATGGTGAACGGACCCCTTGCAGAGCTGTTCGAAGCTGGTCTCAGTGAGCAGAAATGCTGACTGTTTGTACTTTACTATCTCACTCGTCTGATCAGACTCGGGGCTTCCGTTGACTGCGTCTGACATTCTACGATCTCCAGCTCGCGGTCCAGCCTCAAACGTCCAAGGGAACAGTGCTGTGGAGGCCACATGGCTGACCGGAACCTTCCAAACAATACCATTAAGAACACATCAGGGCATCATCCTTCGTTCCACAAGAGCTTGGTTGTGTCACTTCCGAGGCCGGATGGGTCGAGAATAGAGCCTGTACCACTCACTATCCTTCTCATCCCACCTCATGTGGTTGTTTACTCAGCGACAGCGCTCTCAATTGATTGTAGACTAAGCCGGCTGTGAAGTGGCGCGGTCTTGGTGCCCTCGAAGTCGTCGACGTTCTAGCCCCCCGGGACAGCCGAAGTTTTCACAAGAAGCCTTCGACAACGGCTTGATGCTAAAGCTCGTTATCCTGGAGTATAAGCTCTCATTAGCTCTTGTTTGCGTCTCTAACTGGGCTGACCTCAGTATATTAGGGAGGTTGCCAGTCAAGCTTTTACGGCAACCTCCGTTAAGTTGGTCATCGGGCTTCTCACAAGCAGCCAGTCGAGCCCAGCGGTGAAAAGGTAAGCTTCTTCTCACACCGAAGGGTGAAGAGTTCGTGCGCGTCTACACATGAATTAGAGGTGAGTTGCTGGGTTTGCTGGCTTGCTAGTCGGGTTGAGCTATTGTCAGAATACGCGCTAAACATTGAACGTTACAAGGATGTTGACTCTTGGCAATGCAACGACAAGCTTTCGGATAGCGTCGGAGGTTGGCCTCGTCGGGTGAAGCGCGACCACTATATCCACCACCTCGCGCTTAGATAGCGGAATATGGCGGATGGGGTATAATTACCAAGCGAGGCGGCTAATCCATGGCTCAAGCGATCCAATGTCATTCCTCCCGAGCTAGAATTCCTTGGATAACGGAATCGAAGCATTGTTTGCATCGATGCATCAAATCCAACGATAAGTTTCTCCCGCAGCTATTTGAAATAGTTGGATCCACACATCACAAGTGGATGGTCGGTATACTGATAATGCCTAAGCCCCATGTGAGAGTGGGGTAGCGACGATTGCTAGGGGCAGTGCCAGCTAACTGGATTCGTTGGTCGGATGGATAGTAGGTCTTGTAGATATCTTCAAGCGAGGCTAGAGCGATTGGCTCGCCGTTCCTGTTAATCTCAAGTGGCCGTTCCACTTATCCAAGCCCAAGTTATCTACATATAATAATATTTAGCCCAAGAAGTCCGTATGTACATGCTAGAGAATGAGTCCCTTTTATCTACGACAGCTGGAATAATCGGTGAACGAGAATGCCGAACACAGTTGGGCAGACTGGTCTACAATAATAGAGATAAGATTTGCGGGAGAGGATCCAGACCTGGCTATTAAATACAGCAAGAAAGTCCATATTGGTTTTTCTTTTTCATTTTTTTTTCCGACGTTGGGGTTTCAAGTATCTGCTCGCTCGCCGAGATGGAGGATTAAAGCGCCGAATGGAGCTCGGGGATGAGCCAAAAGCTTCCAGTTAATTGGTACCGCGAAGCGATCTGAGGCGTTTGAAGATAATCGAGGTTTGGCTGAGTCTGGCATACATCATGAATGTGCCGGATGATTTCCGAGGCCGTCGGAGCCTGTTGCTCTGAGAATAAAGATTCGTCAGGACTCTCCCCATCAGCTTAGGGAACGAATGACACCCACGACTAGACCCACCCATCAGGGCAGTCGCCAGGAGATAAGTCACCGCACCGTAGCCACGATAATCCGCAGCAAGTTGGCCGCATTGAGTCGCTGAGATCACCACCTAGATTTTGCAAGTTAACGGACTAGTCGGCGGGGAAAGGTGTTTGGAGACGAACCAGTTGGTTAGTAGTCCTCGTTGTCGAGGCGAGATTCTCGGCACCTTCGCCGAAGGCGGGGGAACAGTATTGGTATGGCAAGTCGGCAATGCCAACTATCAAGCGATGTCAGAAACGACTAAGAAGGGAGAAGGAACAAATTACCAAGGAATTCAGTTGCATTGCACATCTAATAGAGACGTGAGCAAAGAAAGCTTTAGCGATGTCAGATCCGGCTTACATCAAACAAAAGCTGGGAGATCAAGAACAAGTTAGTATTGTTGTAGGTAAAAGGTACCCACCAATCACCAAACGTACCGTCAGTGTGGTGCCGCATCGCTTCTCGTCGCCATCTGCGAGACATCCCAGGAATTCCTAGTGCCCAAGTTAAGAACGGTCGACCATTTGGCAAGAGGAAAACGCTGTCCTACCCGGCCGTACAGTCGCGAGCCATCGGTACCAAGAATAACTGCCGAAAACATGTTATATTGATGTCTTGCTCTGAGACGAAAGACTCACAAGCTTCCTTGGTGGGTAAGCCGTCTGGGACCTCCTTATAACGGATCTTCTCGCCTTCTACCGTAATACCTAGATAGCTGCATAAGCATCCGGTGTTGAAGATGGAAAATCAGTGTGCGTACTCGACTCCCCAGTCCTCCTATATAAGCAATGCACGCCACCTGGAATGTCAAAAAGTCGGGTCAACTGCTGTATCGCGGTACAGGCTAGTAATTACGTACAATGGACAAACCCCGACCCGCCTTCACGGGAAGCCTCCCGAAGGATACTAAGCTGCATGTTCTTGATCAACGATGCATTCTCCGAGCACTTTTACGACGGTGCTTACGATGCCTTCACTCGTCGGCAAAACTACCGTGTCTGTGCCAGGTAGTGTCGCTCGAGGTACTCGGGTGCCATTGTACTCCGCGTCGAAATCTGTGACGAAGTACCACCTTCGTGATAAGTCACCGTGCTCATCTGACGTGGTGTCAGATTGGGGAACCGAATGGTCATATGGTATGAGCGGGTGCAAGCTTTGGATCGGACTCAAAACGACGCATCACTGACATCCAAGGGATTCCAGAAGAATTTGAACGTCTCTCAGGACCGTATTGAGCTGAAAATCATAGTCGTATCCATCCCTGGTTATTACCCACCCGGGGTATTGTGCCAAGACCTGGAAATCATGTTCGTCAACACCAAAATCCCGCAAATACGCAACTAGGCCCGATCCTTTCTTACCACAACCACAAAATCCTTGGGTCCTCCCGAACCGCGCACTTCGCTTCCCCACTTCGGGCTGCCTTTCTCTCCAAATGGGAGTGGTAAGAGACGGGGAAAGATCCGACGAATACGACGCGCCCCTTCCCCGACATGGGTAAGAAATGTATGAAAGCGGAATGGAATGCCTTCGAGTACGGGAGGAAGCCTGACTCTCGGCGCGGAGAAAAGAGTCGAGAACGCATCAGAGCGCTTTTGGTGACGTTCCATGAGATTCTTGCGTTTGCACGGCAGCAAGATGAGATTTGCTCTTGGTCTGGACCCTTAGTTCGTTTGCCATCGAGTCGAACGCGGCCGAGGTTAACCGCCACCACGTCGGCACCAATGTGCAACACTCTCGCCCTTCCACCCAACTCAGATAAAAAAAAATCTTTGCTGATGAAACCCGCTCAGTCTCTTCAAAGACGGATAAAAGGTGTTCAACTCAGGCTTTCTGAGAGGAAAACCCCCATACGCAACCGGTATGCCCTCTGAAGCTTGAGAGCAGAAAAGGAGGATCGGACGAGGTGACCTTGACGTGCATGTATCGGATTGGAGGCCTGCAGTGAAGCAACAAGAGAGCTGTTCGCCCATTCCCGCTGCATGCGGGCTTTGGGGAGGGGGTTGGCCTCTCAGTCAAAACGACCTCCTATATATACTCCAGGCTCGATGCCCCACACGAAAATGGACATAGCACATACAGTTTTCAGTGTATCTCACACCGGTCCCTTGGTGCGTGCCGGAATGGGTGTAGAATCCCCACTTGCGGGATTTCCGCTGAATTGTCCAATAAAGAGGCGAGATCTCTCCCAACGCATGCACTGCCGGAGGATGTGAGCAACGCCCCCAAATTTGTCTAGGCCCTTCTGAAACCCTGCCAGACATCGAAATCCCCTTTCCACCTAGGTGCAATATTGACTCCTGGCCGAGGTCTTCCCTGGGTATCCTTTCCATCTCTACTTCCATTCAAGAAGGCCCTCGACGGTGGTCACTGTTTCACTGGACCGAATAGGTCTGAATTATGCTTGGTCGGGCGCCCTTTTTTTTGCTCGCTTCCGATGGTGCTGCAAGGTTTGATTCATTGTATGCAGATGCAGCGACCCAGAGCTTGGAGGCACCAGTGCTGAGAAAAACGACCTGATAATATCGCTCTCTCAAATCCTAAAGCTCTGGCTCAGGGGGGGTCGATCAGAGAGCATGGGGGTTTGTCTTGGGAGCCAACGTGCCGTTTGTCGGCGGCACGCGTGAATCGCGTTGTCCGAATGGGGCGGAGGCGCAAACCCACCTGATAATGACAACAGATTGTGGCGAACCCTCCTGGCTAAGGAAAATACGTACATCCCATGACAAACACCTCGCTTTGGAAAGTGAGCAGAAATCCTCATGTTGCCATGGTCGAATGGCAGGAAAGCCCGGCTACCCCGAAGCCGGCAGCCAGACGGCACGGTGTTTCATATCACCGTTGAGCCATCAGTGCTTCATTCATGAGATACCAGGACCCACCGAAGTGGGACGGATGTTCGCGTATCGACGCGGTTCGAAAGACGAATAAGTATGATGCACCACCCCATTTAGCGGAGGCTCGGTCTAAAAGCAGAGTAAGCGGCATAGCATCTCTACTTTAGGACGAAGGGGAAACGGCACGATGATCGACATCTAGGATCATCTTCTATCCCTCACAGCTCTCCTCTCGTGGCAAAAATTGTCTGCGGCTTCGAAAGAATCACGAGACGGACCATTACCTAACAGGATCATCCATAAGAGCCGAGTGGGGATCTATCACACGGCCTCCAAAATATCACCCGCCAACAGAGACAGAACCGAGTCTCACATCAGGAGAGCCCCCTGGCAGGACTTGTCGCCCAACGCTGGGACAAGGTTAGCAGATGAATCGATCTGCTGAGGGACTAGTCCTCGCTAACTATCTTTTTTATCGCGCAGGCTCACCTCAATAGACTTCAACCTCAGAACTTCAATAAAATGAGCTATGGAGATAAGATGGGAGTGGACGTGCAAGCAATTTGGCCAAGTTGGCCTGATTTGGTGTCGTTGGTCTCTGGTAATCGCGTCGGGACCCTAATTGCTTGTTTTTCTCCCGGCATTGGTCATCCGCTACAATGAGTAGCGCCATACAGGAGGCGATTCTATGTTTCAAGGTAGCTCGTGTCAAATATAAATCACGTCGTATCAGTTTGTAGGCCTGTAAATATCCATACTGCGACGACACGCTGAGGGAAAGACCCGAACATCTCTATATGAACGGACGAGGCAAATTATCGTGAACGAAGGAAGTCCGTTTACACCAGCCGCTTCCTTCGAGCACCAGGGACCACCGAGGTACCAGCAGGACCACGAAAAGCACGAAGAGGGCGAGCCGGACGACCCAAGCCGAGGTCTTCGACACCTCTTTTATTCCCGGGTCTCAGCACATCCTTCAACCGCGCTAGCCTCCAGCGGACTGTGTTACTTCATATCTGGACAACTGTCAACACCCAGACCCTATGGACAACGGTGAATATAGAAAGTATATATAGATGACCACGATTCCTCTCACCTCTGTCATGCTCGATAACGTGTAGTAACCTCGACTCTTCTTGCGCCAGACCGCTCGCTCAGCAATCACTTGAGTCGTGAAGCGAGCGATGTCATGTCGCCAAAATCAAGGAATGTGCGCTCCAACGTTTCCGATCACAGGGTCAAAAGGGCGCATTGTTGGCCATGAAATTTAGGTCCAGCAACAGACAGCCCCTGGTCTTGGTACCCGCTTTTCTGACTGAGAGCGTTTCTGGGAGCTGGGAGCTGTATCATGACTGCAATGTCGAAACGGACGCCGGCGCACAGGTAGACTGGCCTGTAATGGGGACGCTGTACAATGTCTCGACCCGCCTTCCCTTCGGCGAGCCACACACCCTCGATGTCACCCAACAGGCCCGAGCGCGTATCGAATCCACAAGGGGATCGGAGCACTGGTTGTGGTTCGCGACTGGCGGACTTTGACTTGAATCAACTGTAGGAGCAAAGTGCCGATTGCCCAGAACCAACCAACGAAAGCTAATCTCCCCGGACATCGTGTACTGCTCAGTAATGATGATTACATGCAAAGCTCGCTTCTGCATCAAGCTGGGAGTCTATGGGGGCATACCCCACCGTCATGACGTCAACGTTTGCGCGGTGACTCGAGTTGGTGGCCTACATGGGGTATTCTAACAATGCAGGCTCTATATTGGCCAAGGGGCGTATCGTATACTCGGGTCAACGCTGAAGGGTGAAGAAAATATGCATAGACCGAATTCGCACTCGGACCGATCGAGATCGTTTGCTCCAGAATTTGTCTATTTCGGTTCAGACCTCTGCACTAGATGCTTCGTTGCTTATCCTCAGCCTGCACTCCTGCTCCTTCCTTCCCTCCTACCTGGAGGTTTGCATAAGGGATCGGGGACTGTAAGGCGGTCACCGTGGAGCCGCAAGCAGGCTAGGCGCCCTCGCTAAAACACGCTTCCATTGCATATGATATTCCCCTCTTCACTGAGATTCGAGCATCCATTCGTCTTGATCAAATCTACGACTCTTTAGAAGGTGATGCATATCTTGCATCCACCATGGAGGGCGGTGGTTCGGTCAATGAGCAGAAGACTCGGCAGCGACACAAGAGGTCCCAAGCTCCATCCCAAGGTTGCACACTCTAACGAACGACATGAATCAGTGCGTGTTCCGGTCTTAGTCTATTCTAAAACTCTGGCGGGAGTCTCTCCACTTCCAACAGAGTCAACTTTATTGCCCCGTGACGAGAGTCATCCCTTGAGACTCTGAGGACGTGTTGGGTGATGGACTAGACCCTCAGGGTGGTGCTCGACGCCAGCTTGAGCTCTTAGAGGTTGGCTACCCCTACGTTACTATATTACCATGATGATGATGAGTTGATACTTCTGTCGATCGCGTCCAGGTCGGGCGACCGAGGTTAGCCTTCCTCACTCTGCCGTCCAGCGTTAAGGCTGACCACGGCAAAGACGATTACATGGAGCACTAAGAGCTAGGAGTCATGTTTGCACGAACAGATGGACTATCAGCTGGCCTTGGTCCTGCTGAGAGGATTGGATAGACCGTTGTGGCGGCGGACGAGAACTGAGCGAGGGCAACTCGACGGCGTACACCCAAGCATTTCCAGCGGAATCTCAGCAGCTTCAGTCGAGGCCTTGGTTGCGCGCTGGTTTCGGAGTGGGCTGGCCCCAATAGCATCCGTGTGGCTCGATCACTAGGGCATAGTCGAAGTCCATGCGGGGGTTTGTTGGCAACGCCGTGATCATCTAGAATTCAATACTTTAGAGGGTCGTTTTTCTCGTCTACTCTGCCGCTATTCATTCTCTGGAACAAGACGAACACCTCAGCCAGACTTCCGGTATCGCGTTGCTCCACGGCCAGACTAGCCAAAGCTTTAGGCAAAGCTCAGATCAGTACACCAACATGTACCGCCGGCTATTCAATTCTCGCATTTCGAAGTCGACCTTGGGAGGGAGTCGCTTGTGCGTTGTCATGTACTGGCTGGCAGGAGTTTGAGGAGTTTGCGGAGTCCAACAGTTCTCACGATGACGAGAGTGCCGTGCTGCACCACCCGTCCGTACTATTTAGCCATTGGCCTTGGACCGTGGGGGGCGGACTTTAATACCTAATTTTGAACCATATGCCTTGGTCCGAGCTGGGCCGCGTTTTAATTCTCTTGAGGTAAGTACAGTGAAGCACTTCTCTAGCTGGGGGTAGGCCTGGACGCTATATCCAACCTTCCGTCAGGTTAAAAAACAGAATAGTAGTGACGCAAAATAATCAGGACAGGGAACTTTAACGAAATTTTGAACTCTGGAATGATAAGCTCGTCTCCCTTCTGAGGTTGAGCAACTGAACGCCGCGACGACGGGTATTCCTAAACCTCTTCCTCTTCAGGGAAAATCTGGTAGAGAACACTCGAGACGAAAGCAGATTTCCATTTGTTCCTTCTGGGTCACCAATCTATAGCCCTGGTGGTGAAGACGTCGCGACTGAAAGGCGTCAAGGTGGAGCATGCCGACCGCTTCCATCACGCAGCGTCTCCCTCTAAGGTTCTTCGAGGACGTAGTTATATAGAACCAAACAGATGATATAAATCAACGCTTTCGACTATTTGCCTGTTTCAATCCTCTCTCCTACGGCTTCCAATGGTCTGCGTGACGGCCTTTTTTGTCAACGATCAACACTGGACCCTGGTCAAGGCAATGGACAATCAAAGTAAATGGAAAATCTACATAAGACTGCGATTTCTCTCACCTGTCATAATCGATGCCTGTCCCGCAACTTGTCCTCTTCTTGGACTTCTAGCCTCACTTGATTTCGTGGAGCGAACTCCATACCAGTTCGCGGAATCTGCGCTCCACGTTTCCTGTCACAGGGTCAAACCCCGGCATCTTGGTCGGACTGCGGAAACGATTTGTGGTGTGCGTTTTCCGACGGAGAGCGTCTTTTCCCTAGAAGCTGAGAGCTGTGTCTTCACCACGATACAGATACGCGTTGCCCTATAGCTAGCGCAGAGGAACATTTATTTGGATTGGAACGGTTCTTCAATGTCTCCACCCGGGGCCTTCCCTTCAGTAAGCTACCGGCGGCTATGTGGCCCAAGTGGCTCGAGCAAGAAATGGATATCGAGAGGGGGCTGACGCACTCGCGCTGGCCACTGACCGACGAAACATGGCCTCGTTCAGCTGGAGACCCGAATGCTTAGGGCCAATCCTGCAGCGTGAGCTAATATTACGGCGGCTTCCTTATCTTGTTCAGTGATGGCGATTAGGGGCGAAGCGTGCTTATGTCGTGAGCTGATGGTCGCACTGAATTGATTTGAGGCGAGGACCGCTGCGCAATTTCAACGTCTGCGGAATGCCTCGGAGAGGTCTACAAAATTGTTCCAACAGTGCGCTCCGTGTATTCACTGGTGGGAGCATCCAGTCGACGGAGGGGGTCAAGAGGCAGGCCCCACCGTCCAGCGAATTTGTGCATGGACTGATCCGAGGGAAACTCTGTCGCGCGGAGTTTTAATTCATTCTCTTTTTCTTCACTACACCCAGGTTGCGCTGCTATTCCTTCCTCTCGATCGCCCAACTGTTCGTATCAAAGTTTCGAGGGCTGTAACATGGGGCCACAAGTATTCGTTGCACCCGCCGTCAAAAACACCATTTCATCCAACATGAATTCTCCCCCCATCATGAACGTCAACTCCGCATCCTTCTTCCCACTCAAAATTGCAGCTTCCTCCAAAGATGACCCATGGTAGTCTGCGCCCACCCCGGGAGTGTGGCGCTGTTCGTCGACGGAAGATTCGGCAACGACACAGGGATGGCCGTACCTCCATCGCAGGTCGCACATTCCACCGGCGACAGCGTAGTGGGCTTTACCTTCTTAGTCCATCCTAATTCTAATGAGAGTGTCTGCACCACCGAGCGAGTCAAGTTTGTTGTGCCATAGTCGGTGTCGTCCCTTGACATTCTGACACGGACTGAATGATTGACGAGAGCCTCGTATCTAGAGACTCAGTGTCGTCGCTCCCAGCGGGCAGAAAGGGTGACTGCTCTACCTTTTCACCTCCGTTGTTAGCACTTGACTCCTCCTTTGGCGGTGTTGACGATGAATGGTTGACGCGGACTTTCTGTTCTCCGTGATGCGGTGTCCTCGCCCGGGTGTTTGAAAGCGTTGTAAGGAACGATGCGGGAATCAGCAGGTGAGCCGCCACCTGACTTTCTGCTAGAGGATTGGGCGATTCACTGTCGCAGCGGGAGAGAACCGAGTGTAGACCCACTCGACGAGATGTCTGCTTATCTCCTTTCGATAGACGGCCAGCATGAGCCAAGCTCTTAACCTGAGCTACAAGTGGACTTGCCCACCATCGATGCGCCTCGATACACTGAACCTAACTGAAGTCCCCGCCTCATTGATGTGGACTGAGGACCTCAGAATCATAATCATGTCAGGAAATCGCAGTATACTCTGTGCTCGTTCTCGCTCGCGCTATTACCTGGATCCAGATAAATACATTATAATTAATATTGATAGTATGGAGGGTCTCTAAGCCGACGCTGGTCAAGGCCCTGCTCCAGCATATCGGCGATAAATAAAGTAGTTGCTATTGGTCGTCGTCCTCCTGGCGCCTCAGAGCCGAGCCGAGCCGAGCCACACAGCATCCGCTCTTGGGCTGATGGGAAGAGCAGGAATCGAGGAGTTCTAAGTCGTGACTTCGCACGGTTAGAAAATCGGGATCCACTGAATTGAATGCTATCCGCTAGATGAAAACACAAAAAGAGGCGGACCCTAGCGATAACGCGGTCTATTCAATACACGAAACTTTGAGCTCGGAATGACAAGTTTGTGTCTCATCCGAGGTCGAGTATCTGAGACGACCAATGCGGCTGAAACCTCACGGCCTGAGTCGTTCGCGCTTGTTTTATTTATGCATGGGGCTACTGGACATCGTCTCTTCTCATCAGGACCGCCATGGGTGATGAGTTCAGAGCCTTGCCCGGAATGCATGAGCGACGGGGATGCTCTGAGGGGAAATGAAGGTGTGGAAGAATCGAGGCGAGTTGGTATCTCAAGGTTGTCCGAGTTACGTAGATATCTCGGGTCTGACCGGCGAACCAACTTTTGAAGTAATGTGTCCCTAAGTTTATCGAATCGCCTATTTGATAAGATCGGGTTACAACAAAAGATCGACCGACCTGGCCGAAACCTTCCCCCGATTGCGTTGACCGCCTGCTCCCATGTTTACCCTCCCATGGCGCCAAACATTCGATCACAGATGTCCCATCGGTCACCCAACCTCCGAGTAGATCGCCGCGCGGAGGTCAGATTCGAGAGTTCGAACGCTTCGGGGGAATTCGCAATACATAGCATTTGCACGCGCCAGTACATCAGAGCTGATAATGACCTGTCATCGATCAACTGAAAAGACAAATTGGATACCGGTAAAAATACATCAAAGGGAACTTGCAAATTTGACCACCAAATTTCTCCCTCATCTTGAGGCCGACATTGGCTATCGGGGCGCGTGGATCAAACACAACTCGCCTGCCGGAACCGAATGCCTGGCCAAGCTCGAGAAATCTCAATCACAACCAAAATGCGCGAGCGGTAGCTCTGACTGTGAGCCGTTCCAAGCCGGCGCGCCGACCCAGCTCATCGCGAGCTAAAACAGAGAACCACCTGGAACCCCTAGCTTCGGCCCTGACCTTTTTGATGGCGGGCATCTTGACAGTCACTTTTCGGACAATAATGCCAGCTCTGTGCAGGTTAGGCCTAAGCCATCAGGTATTCGGAATTGCCCAGGTGGTCGGTCGGCAATGACCTCTGCGGCGCCAGAAATCCTGGCGCCTTGCGGATACGAGAGGAATGTTTCCCGGGTCATGACTCCAGCTACCGTGCAAGCTATAATCGTCCTCCTCCCTTTAGCTTGTTAGCGGGGGAAGAGAACGGGAAGGGGGAGGACGAATTTTAGTACAATGTCCCGGGTTGTTTACTTTGGGAAATGACAGCTCCTGGCCTAAATAGGTTTAGGGTTCCTCATTCATTTCCCTCCACCATCTCACGTAAAGGCCCTGTATCAACAACGATGAGCTGTGCGCTGAACCGGAGATACAACACGGGCGAATCGCAAAGGCGGACCAGTCCGATGCCGATAAGAATTAGTTTGGGGGGTGGCTAGCCAAGTGGAGAGGTTACGACTTATACTGGAATAACTCCCTACTACTTTCCTGTGGTTGGGAAAGTAGTTGGAACGGTCCTGTTAAAGGTCACGGTACCAGCCGGAGATTCGGGGATGCCGTGTGCGGTCAAAGCAAGTTCCGAGATGTGGTCTGGCGGCCAAGAGAAACAGTGAGCACAGGTAGCGCGGCACTTAAGCATAAATACCCACGAGTCTCTATTGGTGCTGAAGTGTCTTCAATTATCTACGCTTAAATCTTGCGCTTCTCAGCTTCTCAGATGAACTAATCATGTGCCATTGTGTTTATCTCTAGCGATATCGTTAAACAAGATGTAACTATCGCTCGTTCAAGAGTCCCAGCCTCTTCGATGCGGTCCAACTGGCCGTTAGATCACGATGTCCATTGAAACAAAAGCCGTCACCCGATATGCAATGGACGGTGAGCATGTAGGCTGATTGGAAGCAAAGTTATGGGCTAGGATCGATAGCCGAGGAGCGATTGCTCGATACTTAGTCTACATCGAGGTGGCCAGCAGCAAGCTTGACAGAGTGATTCGAGTGGAGAGATCGTATCTGAAATGCTCCGATGCATATTATAGCCGGTCTTGCAACCGGTCACACATGCAGCCGGGTAGGCCGAACAGGCGATACAGATATCTCAGGATACCTACATGACGAGTTTAGCTGGCTAGAAAGAAGCTCCATCAATGGTAGCACCACCCTAACATGACTATTTGTGGTCGGAGAATGACCTTTATGACCGGAGACTTCGTTTTCGAGCAGTGTCCAAGCGATCGGCCAGTATTCTGATAACCTCCACCGGTTATTTTCATACCTCAGACTTCCTTACCTAAGCTCCAGTCATCTACAAATATATATACAATGTGTTGATCAATAGATTCCATATGTACAGGCTACAGATATGAGTCCGGGTTATGTATGGGAGGGGGAAGAATTGGTGGACGAGAAAGCCGAACACGAGTTGGGTAGACTGGTCCCCAATAATGATAAGATTCATGGTTGATGATCCAAACCTGGGATATGAAATGCAGTGAAACAGTCCAAATTTTCCAGTTTCGTTTTCTCCCTCCATTTTCGAACTTGGTTTCTAAGTATTATCCGCGCTCTGCGATAGGCCATCAAAGAACCGAGTGGAGCTCAGGGATGAGCCAAAAACCTCCCGTCAATAGATACCGTGAGGCGATCTGAGGTGTTTGGCGGTGAGCTTGGTTTGGCTGAGTCTGGCAAATTCCATGAATGTATCGGATGATATCCGGAGCTGTCAGGACCTGTTGCCCTGCAAAAAAGGATTGGTCAGGCCCCTCGCCATCAGCTTAAAGAACGAGGGACACCTACCGTCCGGTCCATCCTTAAGAGTAGTTGCCAGGAGATATGTCAGCGCGCCACACCTAGAATATGTCCCAGCGACTTGGCCGCGTTGAGACGCCGAGATCACAACCTGAAATCCCCAGGTCAACCGACCGGTCGGTGACAAACGCGTTTCCGGACGAACCAATTGGTTAGCAGACCTTGTCGCAACCGCGGGGTCGATAGCAAGTCCGTCGAAGGTGGGGGAACGGTATTGGTATGGCAGATGAACGATTCCGGCTACCAGGCGATGTTAGAAACGACTGGGGGGGGGGGGGAGAACGAGAGTAGCGTACCGAGGAATTCAGCTGCATTACACATCTGAAATAAACCCTGAATAAGATAGTTTTAGCGTTCTTGGTACGACTCACATCAAATGAAAGCTGCAAAGCCACGAAAAAGAAATTAACGTTGCTGAGAAAGAAAAAACTCCCTCAAGGCATACGGACATACAGTAATTGTCGTGCCCCATCGGTTCTCATCACCATCCGAGAGAGATTCTAGAAAATCCTTGATTCCGGAGTTAGGACCGACCGATCACCCGCAAAAAGGTACCATACCTTGCCGTAGAGTCTTATGCCATCGGTACAAACAATAACTGCCCATAACGGGTCAAATTGGTGTCATGCTCTGGGATGAAAGAAACTTACAAGCTTCTTTGGTGAGCAACCCATCTGGAACTTGCGTGTAGCGGATTGTCCCGTTTTCTTCCAGCGCAATACCTAGCAACGACATCAAAATCCATCGCTAAAAAAGGGCTATCGGCGCGCCTACTTGAAGTTCCGGTGCTTGCGTACATGCAATGCACGCCGCCTGGAATGGTACAAAAGTTACCCGCCGCGTCGCAAACGGCTCGTAATTACGTACAGTGCACAAAACCCGACCTCGCTTCGCGGGAGGCCTCTCGAAAGATAGCAAGCTATCAATCTTTGATCAGTGATGTGTTCTCCCAGCTCTTTACCGACTGTGCTTACGATGCCTTCGCACGTTGGCAAAATGGGTGTATTTGTGCCAGGTAGCGTTGCTCGAGGTAGAGGTTTCGGAACACCATCCGCGTCCTTGAAAGTTGCCTCAAAATCTGTAATAAAGAACCATTCTCGGGAAGTGTCGCCATGCTTGTCTAGCACGATATGAGGGAATGGAACAGAATGGTCGTATGAGAATAGGTAAGGCTTCGGACCACACTCGAAAAGCTTCAGACTGACAACCGAGAGATTCCAGGAGAATCTGAACGTCATTCAAGACAGTATTGAGCTGTAATTTATGTTCACTCTCATTGGTGGTCATTATCCATCCGTGGTAGTGCGCCAGAATCTGGTAACCGCGTTCGTCAAAACCAAAATACCGAGAATACGCGAAAAATCTTTGTACCACTACCACGAAGTCCTTGGGTCCTCCTAAACCGCGCACTTCGCTGGCCCATTTCGGCCTGCTTTTCTCCTGGAATGAGAGTGATGAGAAACGGGGCAAGATCCGACGAATCCGACGCGCCCGGTCGCCGAAATGAGCAAGGAATGTGTTAAAGCGAGATGGAAAGCCCCCGAGAATGGGGGGAAGCCTAACTCTCGGCATGAAGAAAAGAGTCGAGAGTGAATCAGAGCCCTTTTGGTGATGCTCCATGAAGATAATGCGATTGTGGCGTTTGGGTGGTCAGCCCAAGATGAGATTTGCGCGACCGGGACCCTTCCTGGTTCGTTTGCCTTACAGTCGAACGCCAACGACAACTTTCCACCCGCGTCGGCGCCACCACCACCGTCCAGCTCAGTCCCTAACTTTCGCAACGAGCAAGATCCTCTCATGGTGATATTCGCTTCGTCTCTGTGAAACAAGATAGCAGATTCTGAAGGGTTGCCTTTTGGGAGAAGTTGACCGCAACCGATGCGATGTCTGGACACCAGATTGGGAGAATTTGCTTAGATGACCTTTGATGCGCATGTATCTGGATTTGGGGAGCGGCAGCAGAATAACGCGAGAGCCGTTGACCGGCGGTTCCCTGGCTACTTGAGGACTTCGGCAAGGGGACTGGTCTCTCGAATGACACGACCTTATATACCAAGGTCTCTCCGAAACTGGGCACAGAACGGCCAGTTTTCTACCGGATCACACATCAGGCCGTCAAAATGGGGGAGAATCTCACTGCGGTATTTTCGCCGCGGTTGGACAACATGAGGCGAGATTTTTCCCAAGCAAGCACACGCAGTGCCGTGCCACGGCCGATGAAGATGAGCAAAAGGCACCAAATTTGTCCATGGGTGAATTTTCACCTGAAACGCTAACGCCGACACACCTCATCGGAGTTTGCACGATTTGCGTCGTCCCTGGTCGCACCCTTCTATCGAGAAGGTCTGGCGGGCCCTGGGCTACCTTGGTGTTTCAGAAGGACCGAATTACGAAGTTACCAGTGAGGCTTCGCCAGCGTCCCCCGCTTGTTACTCGCTTCCGATGGCGAGGGGGATTCACACTACGAGCATCTTGGGGTTGGTCTTGGTTGTCACTGCAAGCAGTTTGTTGACCGGTGCAGACGGCGGCTGGCTCTGCATGCAGGTGCATCCCTCCCAGAGCTTGAAAGAACCAAGGCCGGAAAAAGTGACCACGTAGTTACGCTTTCGAATCAAAAGGTCCAGGGAGCACGAACAGCAGTGGAGAGTAGGTTGGGGGATAGGGGAGGTGGGAGGCATTGCAAGTTGTAAGAGGGATCGAGCGCGCCCAAGATATGGCCAGGCTTGCCCCACCGTCCCACGCGTGACGTTTGTGGAGTGCGGGGTCTGGACGCAAAGCCCCTTCCCATTTCGCGCCCTAGTGGCAATAGAATACCTGAGCATTTGGAACAACGAAGCTATGTCTACCGCCGACGATGTACTGCTTTACCGAGGCGGAGATTGCTCGAAGAGCGGTCCAACCATTCCCATGGCACCACCAGAGGACGCTGCGGTTCCTGCTATAGTAACCCCCCGTCGATCCACTGTCCATCCCGGGGACACCCAAACCAGGCGAGAAGGACCATCAAATGCCACCGCGGTGGGTTATGAGGCACGCTCCCATAATATTCGCATGTTAAGAGGTTCGCGCTGAGGTGACCTCAGTTGGCGAACTTTGCGCCCATGACAGCGCAGAGAACTCTTTGCTTTCGAGCGGTTCAGACACTAGACGACATTCGGCAGAGTGAACTTCGCGTACCATCCATTATCCTGTTCTTCCCGCCTTTCAAAATCAGCTTTCGAAAGAGCGAAAACGTTGACCTTCATCTAGCTTGGTTTCGGGTCAGCGGCGGCTCGTACGCCTTGGCTCGCGATCTCAAGTATAGCCCTTTGGCACGGGCACCGGACTGTACTTTCGCCGGACTTTTTAAGACCAAAGCTTAGCTATCTGCGACGGAAACGACCTCTGGAGGAAGTAGGACAGAACAACGGGGTCAGATACGGGGCCGTGCGGATTTTGCCCCCGACGTCTTATCATGAGCCAGGTATTTGAATTGGCAGTTCAGTCTCCTTAGCCAGTCGCTAGCCCTAAAAACCTTGTGGACCTCGATGAACACCGCTCTTTGAGGAAAGAGGATGTATTACAAGGTACCTCTTGCGAGTAGAAACTACTTGTTCTGGTTTGTGGGCTATTTTTCTGGTCTACGACAATAGGCGAAGGAATACCTGAAACGGCATTATTTCCAGTGAACGAAGGTAGTTTACGATGAACCAGCAGCTTCCACCGAACGTCGCGAGCCTCTGAGGCACATTCGATCAGCAAAGACAAAGCGACCCGGACGGCTGGAACCAAAACGCTCCGGCCGGCCCAGTCCAGCGTGTCCTCCAGTAATCTAGTCTGCGTTCCTTCGTTTTTGGACAACTGTCAACACCCAAGTCCCTATGGACAATGGCATATATGGCATATATATATCTATGGCCGCAATTGTTCTTACCTCTGTCATGCCCAGTAACTATACAGCACCCTTGACTCTCCTTGCATCCCATCGCTTGCTTGGTAATCACCTAGGTCGCGAAGCGGATCGTGCCATGCCATTGAAATCTGCGTTCCAACGTTTCCGATCACAGGGTCAAAGGGCGCATGTTGGCCATGACATTTGGGTCTAAAAACAGAGAGCTACTGGCTCGGTCTTTGCTTTTTCTGACTGAGAGTCTG
Source organism: Tulasnella sp. 417 (assembly GCA_019633465.1). Classification (NCBI taxonomy): domain Eukaryota; kingdom Fungi; phylum Basidiomycota; class Agaricomycetes; order Cantharellales; family Tulasnellaceae; genus Tulasnella; species Tulasnella sp. 417. The sequence goes on from WSTY01000115.1 coordinate 27,878, forward strand.
GGAACTGGTGTAATCATCATGATGGCAATATCGAAGCGTACAGTATGCTAGCGTACAGGAGGACTTCACTGGAATGAAGACGCTCTTGGACGTCTCGACTCGTCTTCCCTTCAGCGAGCTACTAGCCCGTGTGTGACACAGGAGGCTAGGGCAATTATTTCATACCAGAAGCGGCTCGGCGCACTGGTTGCGGCTCGGGATTGGTGGACCTTTGACTTGGAGCAGCTGTAAGAGCAAGGCGCTAAATGCCTAGAACCAAGCAACGTCGGGTAATCTCTCGGGACGTCACTGTATTGCTCAACGGTGACGATTACATGCAAAGCTCGCCTCTGCTTCGAGCTGGGAATTTGTGGGGGGCGCACCGCACCGTCATGGAGTCAAGGTCTCTGGAATGACTCGAGGCGGCCTACACGGGGTATTCCGACAATGCAGGCTCCATATTGGCCGAGGAGCATTTCGGATAACTAGGTCAACGCTGAAGGGTGAAGAAATCTCATTGACCGAATTCGCACTCGGACCGATCGAGGTCGTTTGCTCCAGAATTTGTCTATTTTGGTTCAGACCCCCGCAGCAGATGCTTCGTTCTTTATCCTCATCATTGCACTCCTGCTCATTTCTCCTCCTCCCCTACCTGAACGTTCGTCTAAGGGATTGAGAGCTGTAATGTGGTCGCGTTGGAGCCGCAAGCTTACTTGCGCTCGTCGCCAAGAGAAGCTCTTAGGACAGATGGTTTTCCCCCCTCACGACGATTCGGGCACTCATTCACCTTAATCAAAACCACGGCCACTCAGGAGTCTATGCATATCTCGCGTTCACCATGGGGGTTAGTCGTTCGTTCAGTTGGCAGAAGACTCGGCGACGACACAAGATATCCCAAGCTCCATCCCAAGGTCGCACCCTCCAACAAGGGAAGCCCATTGCGTTCTCTCTTCTTAGTCCATTCTCAAACTATAACGAAAGTCTCTCCACTTCAAACAGAGTCCACATTGCCGCGCCATGACAAGTGCCATCCCCTGAGACGTTGCCGACATGTTGAATGGGACTAGACCCTCAGAGGAATGCTCGACGTCGGCCTTGGCCAGCTCAGAGGTTGGTTACCCATACGATACTATATTACACACTATGATGGTTACTAATACTTCCGTCGATCGCATTCAGGTCGGGCGATCGAGGTTCGCTTTCCTCACTCCACCGTTCAGCGTTGAGGCTGCCCATGTCAAAGAGCATTGCATGAAATGCTGAGAGCTTGGAGCGATGCTGGCGCGAACAGATGGACCCAGCTGTCCTTGGTGCTGCAAAGATGATTCAATAGGCCGTTGTCGCCGCGGACGAGAGCTGAGGGAGGGCAAGTGCCTACCCTGGCATTTTCCATGGAGCCCAGCAGCTGAAGCCGAGGTCTTGGTTGCGAACTAGATTCGAAGTGGCCTTGCCCCGACAGCATCCGTGTGGCTCGATCACTGGGGCATCGCCGAAGTCTGTGTGGGGGCCTGTTGACAACGCCATTATCATGTAAAACGCCATACTTTGGACGGTCATTGACACGCTCTTCGGTCCTCGTGTGTCGGAACTGGATGAATATATTATTTAGACTTCCAGTACGGGGTTTATCCAACCCCAGATTGATCAGAGCCCTGCGTAAGAGTACGGATCAGCAACACAACAAGTACCGCCAGTCTTTGCTCTTCTCGCATCCCAAAGTCAAACAAGGGCGGAATCCCTTGTGTGCTGCCATGTATGGGCGTATGATCGACATGAGCTTGGGGGCCCAGTTCTCACGACAACGGTATTTGAAGTCGCTGCACTGCGGCTGCAGTGCACCTTGATGGTTGCGCTAAACCCAATGACTTACATAGTTACAGACCTGAGTTCCCTCGGGCTGGGAATACGATACCAACAATCGCGCCCGATAATCGAGACGGAGAATTTTGACGAAACTTAGGTATCTGGGACAACGAGTTTGTCTCCCTCTGAGATTGTGCACTTCAGCGCCGAGAGAGTGGACACGTCTGAAAAGCCTTTCTTCCCAACAAATCTAGCAGATGACTTTCGAAACGAATCGTGATCAGAGCCAGCCGAAAGATTCGAACCAACGACGCCAACCGGCTTCTCCAGCGGCCTCTAGGCGTGGGACTTTCTGTTTGGTCCCGGTCAACACCGCGACCCTGGCCAGGGCGATGGAAAACGAAGTACATGGAAATTCTACATAAGACTGGAAATTCTCTCACCTATCATAATCGTTTCTTGTCCCGTAACCTGTACTCCTCTTGGCCTATCGCCTCCTTGGTCAACACTTGAGCTCATGAGCGAACAACGTACAGAATCTCCGCTCGAGGCTTCTCATCACAGGGTCAACCGACGGCATCTTGATCTGGATCAAGAAACGGGGAGCTCCACATTTTGTGTTGTGGTGTGCTTTTTTTACCGACCGAGAGCGCTTTTCTGGGACCTGTGTTCTCTCTACGACACAGTACTAGTAGGTAGACCAGGGTAGGGGAGGATTTACGTGGGATAGAACTGCTCTTGGATATCTCCGCCAGTCGCCCTCCCTGACTGAGCTACCTGCCGCTGTGTGGCCGAAGAGGCCCAGATTGAATGCCGGGAGGGGACTAACGCACTCGTGTGTGGTCTCTGAATGATGAACATGGCCTCGGTCGGTTGGAGGAGGGAAGCGTCGAACGCATAGCACCAACCAGCAGGAACTAATGTCCTGGGGCTTCCCGATCTTATTCAGTGGCGGCGATTACGGGCAAGGGGTAGTTTGGTCGTGAGCTGATGGGCGCGCTGAATTGATGTGGGAGGACCGCTGCCCGATTTCAACGTCTGTCGAAGCAGTTTATCGAGGTGTTCCGACAATGAAGGCCGTGTATTCACTCAGTACTGCTGGGTGTACCCAAGTCGACGGAGAGGGTGAAGAAACGTGCCCCAAAGTGAATTTGGACCCGGACCAATCTGATTTGCTGGAGGAAATCCGTCACGTATAGGCTCCCTCACTCACGGCTCCGGTCCTATCCCCGGCTTCACTCCTTCCCCTCTGTCGCTCAACTCTTCGCATCAAAGAATCCAGACAGTAATGTCGGACCGTCAGTATGCGTTTCGCCTGCCGTCAAAAGCACCGTCATCCAACACGATTTCCTCCTCATCACGATGTCGACTCCGCATTCCTTCGTCCCTCTCAAAATTCGAGCACCCTCCAGAGGTGACGTTTTCAGTCGACGGAAGACCGGCAGAGACACACCGAGAGTACCCGGTCGCACATTCTCCCGACCAATGCTCTGTAGGCTGTACGTGAGGGAAGGCGATGGACGACTAGACGAACGAACGACCGGAGGACAAACCAACGAACAACGGACGGACGAACGAACGAACGACGGACGGACAGACGAACGAATGACGGCCTCGGTCCATCTCCAAATTCCAATGAGAGTATCCGCTCCCCAAACGAGTCAAGTTTGTTGGCCCAGAGTCAGTGTCGTCTCTTGATCTTCCGCGAGGGATTGCACGACTGACTAGACCTTCAGATGGAGGCTCAGTGTCGGCCCTCCCAGCTAGCAGAAAGGTTGTCTACTTCACCTCTCCTTGGAACTTGATACCTCCGTTGGCCGTGTTGACATTGAACGGTCGACAACTTTTCGCTCTCCGTCATTCGGCGTTGGGGTAGTGCCATCAGAAGGTCCGTGCGGGTTTGGAAGCTTTGGAAGTATGCTGGTACGAGCAGGTGAGCTGCCACCTACCATTCGTTTTGTGAGGGGATTGGGCGGGTCTCTATTGCAGGGGGGAGAACGGAGCGGAGACCACTCGAAAAGATATCTGCCTGTCCCCTTTCCATATGTGGTCAGCAGGAGCAAGCTCTTAGCCCAAATTAGAAGGAATCGACCCATACCATGGACGCGGCCCGAAACTCTGAGCATGGCTACAGTCTTTGCAACCCCGGTGGGGATCAGCAGCGCCATAATCATAGAGGACAGTCCCACTAGACTCGGTTGGTCGACTTTTCGTTCTCGTTTACACTATTATAACCTGGATCTGGACGAATGTATTTCTTATTTTGTCGGTGCGATGCTCCTCTAAGCCTACGCTGGTCAAGACCTCACTCGAGAATGCATATCGGTGATATATACAGTCGTTGCTGTTGGTCGTTGTCCTCCTGGCATCTTAAAGTCGAGCCGAGCGACCCAGCTCTGGCGCTCGAGCGCGCAAGCTCGAGAGCATGAAGAGAGTTCCGAGTCGTGACTTCTCACGGTTAGATACAATCTCGGGCACCGAACGGAGCCGAAGGTGACCTATCGGCGAGAATGCACAAAAGAGGGAAAACACAAAAGAAACGGATACTAGCGATAGATTTTGATCAATACACAAAACTTTGACCTCTGGGGTGGAGTACCTGAAATGAGAGACGATCAGCGGGGCTGAACCTGCGCCGCGGCGCTTCGTTTTCTTTTTTGAATGCA
>WSTY01000116.1:0-32285 GCA_019633465.1 Tulasnella sp. 417
ACTTGCTTTGGACAGGATGGGTTTGTCAAGGTTCGGGGAACACCGGCGCGAGCGGGGAACCGTTTGGCGAGGCGCAGCAAGACACTGCCAATGCCCTTGGCCCCTTTGCTTCGGCTTTCATGAGCGGTTGGAGCCTTTGGTGTATAATTGGTCCACCTGATACACTGCTCGTGTCCAATGCGCCGGGTACGCATTCCAGGGAGATACCGCTCGTCCATCATCGTCAGAGTAATCGCGAGGCTTAGAGTTTTCAGCTTGCTTTGCTTGCAGGAACGCATCCTTGGGCTTCGTTCCCAATATACGAGGTCTTTCTGTCCGGTTCCGAGTACCGTTATCGACCATGCTGTGTGATATGATCGGGGCATTCGAGCCATTGAACAAGTTTGGATCAGTCTGGCCAAGCCAGGCACACATGGTCGTGCAGGCATAGCGAAGAACTGTTTAAAATAGCATTGAAATATTGGTGATGCCAAGAGATGTACGGTTATCGTGGCTTGGCAGAGAGTGGCCGGAGCCGAGGGGGAACATCCCGTGACCACAGGTCATGCTCTCGAGGAGCTTGGGCAATCAAAGACCCACGTATTGGAATTACCTCGGTCAACAGTAGACCTGAGCGGCAACCCCGAAAAAAGACCGCATAACCACAAATCTCCCCCCAATATCAACCGCTAAGGTTTCAAAGCGGCCACCGGGGCTGTTACAGCGAGCCAAAGGTCTCGTGGTGTCGTATTTTTGAGAGCGCGTTCTGGGGGGGGGTGAGGTGGCAAGAGACGGACTGGATCCGGGCGGGCGGGTTGGGGGATGATTGTCCCGGGGAAGGGCGGAGCCTGTATTAGGGCTGTACTCAAGCGGGACTCGGGGGAGGAGGTTGAGGCCGGGCGAGGGTGGCGGCTAAGGGGGGGGTGGAAAGTATCCCCGGGGGTCGGATCCTCAAGTGAGCAGATCTTGGGGCGAGTTTAAAGAAGAGGGCTTTGCGCATGCAACGGAAGGGGCACCCGATGAGTGCCTGGAGCCGAAACCCACCCCGGGGGCGATTCATGATCTGCACCCAGGGGCGAGCGATCGCACGTATAATTGTCTTGAGGCGTAGTAGGATATGCTATATAACCTGTTCGCGAGAATGCATGGAGCCAAAATCCACCCCCGTGGCGGTTCACATCCTGCACCGGGGGGGGAGGAGGAAGTTTCTTACCTTGGTACCACTAAATGAGCCACTCCGAGAGGCCACGGACAACTCCCCCAGATGCTAAAGTCGCTCCCTAGCCCAAAACCCGATGCACGGGTGGGGTCTGCCCCGTGGTAGCCTCACCCGGGGGTATCCCAATACGGCTCTCGCTCCCCAAGATGGGTTGATTCGGGTGTTGAATTAGTCCCGGCTTGGGACCCAATTTGTGGCTCCGTTTGATTCGAAGGGAATTTTGGATGGTGACAGCCGATTCACCCCGGGTGAAACTCGCCCCGGGCCCGTTCGAGAGTGTCTTCTGGGGGAACCGATTGACAGTCCCCAACCACGGGGATTAAAACATAGTTTTATTTCATCCACTGGGGGAAACCCAACCCCCCGTGGTCGTTCGCAGCCGTGGCCTGGGCGTGGGCGATCCGCCCTGCGGGTAGTTTCACCCGGGGGGGGGGCTGGATTCGGGTTTGACCCCTGAAATGTGCTGATTCGGCGTATCAAACAGCCGATTTCGGCACCCGGTCTTAGAATCCAGATGGTGGGACTCTACATCCATCCCGAGTGAAACTCACCACGGGGGGCCGTTGAAACTTGATAACGTCTCCCTAGAGCGGCTGCTCTATTCCCAGGGGGAATGAGGCGGTGATTGGAGCCAAAGTCCCTCCCCCGGTGGTGATCTACCTCCTTTGCCCAGTGACAAACGGTCCGAATCGTAATCCTTTCAGAGGGCCTGATGATGTACATATCTGGTGTAACTTTGGATCGCGACAGGGCTTGACCGTCTAGGGGTCGAGCGCCGGGCGACGATTCACTGTTAGGGCGCACGCGATAGGTAAATCGTACCGTGGGAACGTCTACTCGTCGCGCGGGAGACGTATCGAAATGGTAGGCCTAGGGTTGATTCTGTAAATAGAAATTAGTCACTAGATGGAATGAAGATACTCGTACCGGGTATTTAGCCGTAAATTGAAGTGGCGAGAGAGGTGAAGGGTGTCGAGTCGAGTGGCTGCAGTAATACAGTCGGAGCCCAAACAACCACTGGGCTCCACTGTAATGCCGGCAAACGCCGCTATACTCCGGTGGACGGCAGTAAAATGCTACTTAATTTATAATTGGTCTACCTTTGATTACATTATAGCACGTGGTTGGCTATGCACGTGGCGCAACCGAGGTGACGATGACGCAAACCAACTGTCAAAGTAGAAAACTGGAGCGGCGACGGGCGAACAATTTGCGTCATAGTTCCCGCAAGATGCATCCGTTCGACCTTCTTTTGTGTAGAATAAATAAACGAATAAATTGCAAAATCTTAGATCTCTGCTCGTGTCTGAGACTCTAATTAAGAGGTCGGCGGAAGAGGCTGTCGCGTGTCTCGAGAGAACGCGACGGCGCTATTTCCGGATTAGGAAGTCACGCGCAGAACGGGCGGAATTAAGTCTAAGTCCCTGGGGGTAGTCTTTATTTCTCTAGTTCTATCAGCCACGAACTGCACTCCGCTATATCAAGGGGCAGTACGATTCTATATCTCAAACTATGGTGTACAAATATCTATCAATTAATGGCTAGCCCAGTGTTCATATCCTAGTTTATATAAGATGACCAAATGCCTTTCCAACGGCTCTTCCCAACGACCTCTTCAAAGTGCTCCAGCGCTTCCGTCTCCATGCTGATATAGAGGGCTAGTTGGCGAGATGCGTATGCAGCGTAACCTCGCACCTCGGGGCTCGCGGTAAGCCATTCCTCATCACACATAGGGCGAACATCTTCACTAATACCCAACGTATCTATACCGTTGACCCTATTTCTCCATACCTGTGCCGTGTTTTGGAGCGAGAGGCACGTTGCGGGCATCTCGCATTCCAGAATGCGCACTTCCTCCGTCCAACGCTCTGCAGCAGCTGTTGCATGGACAAAGTCAAGACGAACAACTAAAGAGAAGTGAATCGGCATCATCTTCAGATCAGTAAAGGGCATCACTCACATTCGTTCCTCCAGTCCTCTACCACCTGCTCCAAAGTGCTCTTCTGCATTGGGCAATTGTCGTCCGATATCCCGTCCGCCAAAACCTCAAGATCCAAGTCCGGCCGTGTGAGCGGACGAAGTGTCCAGATCCAGGGTAGTCGAGAGTTACTCCGCTTGTACCCCTTACTGTCCTTCCAATCGGTTAGCAGAACCAAGTCCGAGCGGTGTATCGGCTGAAGACCAAACTTCTTAGCCATAACCGGATCTCGTTTGGCTAGCCACTTGTAGCAGGTATCGTATGCTCGGAAGGCCTCTGTGACTCGTGATACGCTGCTTTGGAGACCCGATCGCCCTTTGGTTTTGGTGTTTTGACTAGAGTGCTGGGATTTGACATGACGAGTCCAAAAGGACTGCAATGCCAACGCGTCCCGCAGGCCAACAATCGCATCGTAAGACTGCCCAATACGAAGCTGCATCTCGACAGCCAAAAGCTTGGTGAGGCCGAGCTGCTCAACTTCTTCGGGCGTGAGTCGTGATGGGAGGAGAATGGAATCTGATATGGGATCCTTTTTCTTCAGAGCCAGTGAGTCAAGCTGGGGAGCGATAATGGAGAGGAGATGATAGTGTCTCTCTAATCCAGCTTGAACCTGTTTGGTCAACTCTTTTATTCGTGCTTCGAGCCCTGGAGCTGGGTTGCGAAGTTTAGTCGAATCACGGACTCGCTGCTGAAGTCGTGCCCTATGAATGCGAAGCGCTTGTTTAGTGGGAAGGGAAAGGATACTATATCAGATTTAATGCTTACTGCATCGCCTCTAAGTTCAATGCCTTGCAAATCAAGTCGACATCCGCAACTTTCGTGGAGGCTAAGGAGCTGTGAACGATCCCAGAAGGCTTCGATTCTGCGTCTTGCATTTGTCGGACCAGATCCTTCTGTGAGAGCCCTGTCAAATATATAGGTGCAGAGATGAGGCATGTATTTATGATACGTATGAATTGTAGACGTACATCGAAGGCGATTAGGGTCTTGCAAAAATTGCTCGCCGCCGGCAGAGAGGTATCGGGCTTCCAGCTCTGAAGTGACTTCGGCGCCCAGACTTGATTTAAGTTCGTCCAGCTCTTCAAGAACTACGTCCAGTGACTGCACAGACCTAGCGTAAGCGGTCTTGGTTGCTCGGACTTCGGGACAGGAAATGGATTGGAATTAATGCAAAATAGACACCGTAAGTCCACCAAACTCGTACCTAGCCCCAGAAACTTTTGCCAATTCCAGTCGTTAAAGTGCTCGGAAAGCGTTTCGATTCTGTTCCCGGGGCTCATTTCGCGAGTACTGTATCGGAGCCAATTCACCTTCGCCCAAATAGTTTCGACGCCCTCGCCACATGTACGGCCGACGTATTTTGCGTAGTTTAGTGAGTTTTTGGCTGCACAGGCGTCATCGTGAGACTCTTGGTGAAATTTGTTGACGCAAAAAATTATGTTGATCTCCCCCTGTTCGGTGGGGATTAGGACGAACTCGCAGCTCGGATTGCAGCACCGGGATTTGAAGTTAACACCATACTTGCAGGCGATATCGTATGTAATTACGAAATAGCGCAGTCCCGCAGCGTAAGAACGATTTAGGGGACCGGCAAAACAGAGATCAGCATAGCGGTACCTGTCGCCAAGGCCGATACGTGAGGAGATCGAGCTTCGCTTGGATAAGAATACACACCTCTCGCCCTTGTGAAAGTCTACAACTCCATTGGGGCAAATAAATATGTGCCGGCACGAAACACTGAAAACTCCGGTCACATCAAGCGCTTTTGCTCCGTCGGGCGTATAACCAGGGTCTCCCGCCATGGTATTGCAAGCGTTTTTTTTGTGGCTCTGAGGCTCGTCTGCGGCGACGCTGGTTTCACTCAGGTATTGGCGAAACAGCCCTTCGGGTACCCAGAATCCACCATCACCGAGGAAGGATTTATTGTTCTCTGGAGTCGATGACGAACGCTTGGCAAGTCGCTGTAACTTAAAATTGCCGTCACCGCCGAGAAACCGCACGTAGTGAAGTTGTCTAAAAACGGGACGTTTAGATGTAATATGAGTCTCGAGCTGAAATAACGTACTTCATTGGATCATCTTGCCAGTTGGAAGGGAGGTTCTCTCCCGGATGTGGACAAGCGGGGCACTTAACGCACAGCTCGCCGTCAGCTAGAGGGAGAGTAACCTGGCTCCTTCCGGCCCTCATGTGCATTGAAAGAATACGATACTGGCGAACCGCTATACGAAACTGCTCGTAGGTTGTCTATAACAGAAACTGTGAGTTCGTATTAATAGAGCATCCGATAAGATCTCACCGAAATGCTTCCTTTGACCCCCGCCGCGCTAGTAAGATCGACCAGAGCGTCATAATACTCCTTAAGACTAGTTTTTCCGCGGAGGTTGAAACAGCGTTGATGACGCAGGACCTCGATCGTAAATCCGGTCTGAGGCTTCATTTCGGTTGCCGGCCAAATGTCGACATCTAGCAGCTGCTCCCAGACAGGTTTTCCGCAACAGTTACAGGGGAGAACGCTGATACTGTGCTGGCCTGTTGTGTGTAATATCGTCATGCTGAATGCATCGGACTCGTGGGTTTCAGGACAGAAATCGCCGTCATGGCCTAGCCCAACGACTAGTCCAAGCGACTGAAGAGACACACGCTTAAAATATCCAAACCGACGTGGAAGAGATCGCCTCCAACGATCAGGGATGGGCGGGCCCATACTACCGTCTTCCCACGCATCCGGCCAATGAAATGGGAGGTGTTGGTGAGACAACACCATGCAAGGTCCGCATAGAATACGGCGGCCAAAGCACTGTTGACATCGAAAGAAGCGAGGCAAATGAAGTTCTGTGGGTATGGGAGTGGTGCAACGATGACTTGAGCACCGTAGGGGAAGGCGGGAGGGAGCTTTGGCTGCCAAGAGCTTCGGGAGATAGTGAGGCCGTATGAAAGCTTGCTCAGGTGGGGGCTGCCCTCCTAGCTCCTCGCTCTCATCTTCTGGGTCCTGTTAATTCAAAAGCAAGATCTAACTACCAAAACAAGACTCGAGATGGGTGTGAAACAACTTACCAAGCTTGACAGCACCAGCTCATCTAAATCCGCCTCGATCTCGGCCAGTCCGAGATTATCTTCATCTTCCTCAATAAAAGAAGGGGTGGTAGTATCTCCACCTGGCGTTGATTCCATTGAATCAACTGCCGATGACGATCTGCTTGAGAATACGTCTTCCGGGAGCCATATTTGCCGCGATCGCGGGCCTGTGGTTCCTGCTGGAGCACGATTCTGAATATTGTCGAAAATTGCAATGCGCGACTTGCTTCCACCCTTCTTTGGTTGAGGATCGCTGGGAACTGAGAGCTGAGAGGAAGGAGCGGGGGTGCTGGAGACAGATCTAGACGAGCCAGGAGAGGCGTTTGAGTAGGGGATTGATAAAATATGACCTTTTGGTTTGGAACGGCGGGACTTCGATGATGATGATGCTCTTGAGGGAGATGCAGAGTGAGTAGATTTTGTTCGAGAAGGTGTTGAACTGGGATCTGCCTTCGGCATCGTTGGTCTGAGATGCAATTATTCGCGAACGAGACTACTGTTGTGGGAATGAATCCCCCACGGCTTGTCCGAAGAATGTGTTTGTGAGCGGCAGGCCGCGGCGGGATATCCAAAAATAGTAATTACCAAAACAGTCGCACGATTTTTAACTAAAACGGGGCCCTCGCGATAGGACAGGAAAGGCATAGCTACCAGCTACATGCACAAGATAAGATTACAAATAAATGCTAATCTAATCTACCTGAGAATCAATGCGATCACGGCTGAAGTCCAAAGCTGCTTGTCGAATCCTGGTCGCGATGCCGATGAGGTCGCGAAGGTACTTGCGAGCGGAGTGGATCTGACTGTGTCGCCAGAGTGCATCATCTGAGCTTTTGATAAGAGTCTCGCCCTGGTTAAGAGGTCAAATCAGAGATCGGGTGAAGGGGATAGGTGATTCAGTGCTCACAGTACAGTGGGCGGCAAACTTTTCGGGATCGCTCAAAAAGACCGATAAGAAGTGTCCGGGATAAAGACCACAGTCATAGGAGTTGGTCTGTTGAGGCACCTTTGGAATGACAAGGTTGTGAAAAGTCAACCAAGTTGTAGAGTGGATGCATTCATAAATCATTTACTCACGCGAGGGAAGTGGACCGTAATGTTTAGAAGATCCTGTTGACGAAGGCGACGGCCAAGGGAAAGATGCTCGATGATATTTCTTACGCTGCTAGCGGTGTTCTGGGGCTGAAGGTCTGCGCCATCGAGTTGAGAATAATGGCTGTCGTCCGAACGGGACCGATGGGGTTGATGTCGAGCAGGAGGTCCGAAGGCCAGAGAATGAGACATAAAAAGAAGTGAGAGTTGGATTCGTTTCCGGGGAATGCAATATACTTGTATTCGAGGGGGCAAGGTGCCTTCTTGTGACGAAGAGCGCCTGGACCTGGGTGACCAGGCATACGAAGGCCCCATGTATCGCTATGAAGAACGACGAGGTCCATGCCTCGACCAGGAATACCTTCTACATAGGCATTGCCGACTTCGTAGCAGTAGAACGAAACTTGATTCGACGACAGCCATTGATTGCTTTCAAGTCTGGAGAGCCACTCCTTGTCGATCATGGCTGGGGTCGAAGTTCCGTAGAACCTCATGAGCGCCACGACGTCTCCCTCAATCGCCTCCGAGATCCGCCGACCCGACTTGGGAGGGGCTAGGCGAATGCGATCATAGGTCCAGGGGGATCTTGCTCTTGCTTCTTGGAGGTTTTTGGGTGGGGGATTGTCACTGTTGAGTTTGGCAATCTTGTTCGGGGGGGGGGGGTGTCGGTTTCGTCAGCTTTTCGCTTGGCGGATGATGTCCCCGGGTGTGAGAGATTCATTTCGAGGCAAGTGGTTCGATGGTAAGGGAAATTATGACAGCGAGGTGGGAAGTTGAGCGTGACGTGCGATTGTTTGAGATTCCCACATTTCGAGGCAACTCGGACTATCCCCCCTGATGCTGTTCGTTCTCATCAGAGTACCCGAGTAGCCGTTGACTTAATAGTAGCGCAGAAAGACTATATTCTCTTGTGGTCATGTACCAAAGCGCACAAATCCAGCCTCAATCTCCCTTCCCCGATGCACGGCGCCGCTCCTACGCTGACCTAATGAATGACATATCTTGATCGTCCTCCTGAAGGAAATCTCCTGGAAAATAGGGCGCCCTGGGTTCTGATGGCCCCAACGCAACCTCCGGGTGAATAATTGTCCACAAAAAGGCAGCGTGTCGAGGGGGCATACCCCGGTCGGCGAGTAACCTAATAAAAGACTCCCTGTCGCCACGATAGTCTAAGTAAGCGGTTGCGATGACAAATGCGCTACCAGCACTGTAATAATGCATATACATATAGTTGACTGCATGGCGACCCAGAATGTATTGAAGTCCATAGGTATAGTGAGTAACTTGTGTGGGTGCAGCTCGGAGGTGGATTCGGTGATTCAGCGTATTCTCATCTAGTGATGGAAAATATTTATCAGGGAAGAGCTTATAGCGTCTAAGAACGAAGATGGTCATACCAGCTACTCCTAGAAAACCCGTCGTAGACGGTACCATTGCTTAAAGGGTTTCGTCAGATTGCGATTCATTGTGTATAAGAACAAGTCCTTACGATCGATATCATACTCGTCATTGTCACCTGTCGTTGATCCGCTCTCACCTCCATCGTCTTCCAATTCACTCTGGCTAGGATCGGCTATAAAACCATTGCGTTAGAGTGCACTCGAAACAAGCAATAGACCCCTCTTACCACCAGAGGCACTGCTTAGCGACCCGCGCGGGCCTGAAGCAGGCGGATGGAAGATGCCCGAGAGAATCGAGTCGTCCATCCAACCCGAATGGTTGTTAGACGACCAAATACTATAGTCTGGCTCAGATTTCTCTTGAATAGATCCGTCTAGAGATGCCTTCTCTTGATAGACCTCGTTGCGAACGGTAAGGTGCCTGTGAGGAGTCGAAGAAAGGGGCCCGTCCGATGAAGGTTGGCCGGGTTGCGAGAGCGGTGAACATCCAGAGAATGCTGAATTGTGTAGGCGAGAGAATTCAATAAGTATGTCGACTCGGAACGAGGAACCGACTTACACTCTTTCGTGATGACAGGCCCGGCGACCGATCGATCGCTCACCGACTGCCCAAGACCTAAGGGCAAAGAGACGTTGCGATCTGGGATTTCCCCCGAGTCCGCGGCTCTCTGTGGATGCCCTTCATGTAGCTTTAAATTCTCCACCATACTTTCCACTAATCTAGTCGTCTTCGCCCTACGGGTATCCGCATTTGGGCCTCGAGCTGATGCTGACATATGTGAGCAGAGCCCTCAGTTTCTGCAATACACCATAAACGTTGAATTTTCCTTACCTGAGGAGGTTCTCGGGGGAGTACTGCGTTGAATAGGTGAGGCTGGGGGTCCTTGGAAGGAAAGGTCAACGGTAGGTCTAGCGCTAAGTTCGGTTGAGAGGGATCATATACCTCGCTGATGCATTCCATTTCCCTGCTCCTCCCGAACCCAGGAAGCGAGCTCATCGATTGGAATACCTACCCAGCCAATGGCCTCTGACAAAGATTTGAAGGCACGGTGTTTTGCACCACTATAGCCAGTGACTTGAGCGCTGGTATCCTCCCTAGAATGATCATTCAGGTAAGGAATCGCCCAGGCTCGAGAAGACTTCACACGAACCACGTCTTATATATACCTGGGACTCGACCGACTTGAACACCATAGTAGTTTTTCATGGTTTCGGTGGGTTTGTGAAATGTAGGGAGAGGAAGATTGGGTCGCAAGAGGCGATGAAGAATTCGATGGGAGGTGCTGATCTCCATTGATCTCTTGACCTCTTATATACCTCCACGATTCACCCAACCCATGAGGCAACGGTTTAACGTAGTAGTCTGCTATTACTCAATTACTTCGATACACCCAATGCGATGTATCGGTGGTCAGATCGACTCGGCATCATGTGTCCGGATTCAGGGATTCTTTTATCTGCTTCGAATCCTCCAAAAGCCCACCTCGATAAGCGGGATCTATTTTTAGATTGTGTCACTTAGAGAATCGGCGAGATTCTCGGCAGGTTTGTGGACGAGAATCGCTCGCGACCAGAAAAATCGGCAAAAACAGGGAAAAGGACAAGGATCTGAACTAAAAAAAGCTCGGAAGGGCAGGACCAACAGCCTCAGCATTTGCCGAATTCATTCCTTGGGGGCGATCCCTCCCCCACAATCACATTCTCGGCTCCCGCCCGGTTCACCTTCCTTGTACAAGACGATCCACTCCCTTCCCCCCACTTTCTGCACCATGTCTAATCCCGAGTCTTGTGAACGAATCTTGTTAGAAGGTGAGCGGCTTTCTTGCGTTTTATCTGAAGGGATTCGACCCCCAATTCGACTTTTCGTGGTTCTGATTACATTTATCCTTTCACATTTCACTTTGAACCATTTTCCGCGTTGCCTCTATCTCTCTCCTTCATTATCTGCTGTCCGGTCAGCAATCGCAGGTACGGAGGACTTCGATGCGGAGGAGGTAGCCAACGCAGTGCCTGGCCTTGGACTTGCTCCAGACATGCAGGCCGCGCTAATTCGCACTTGGGATTCAAGTTTCGCGGCGGAGGTTCTGCAAAGGTGGACTCCAGGGGACGAAACATGGCTCGAATTTCTTGAAAGCAGCAAGGACGATATCGCGTCCCTCAGCTTCATGTTGACCGTTTTCACGGCAAAAGAAGTCCGGGGCTATATCTCTACCATCGGAGGTAGATCCAGCCCCACTCGACTTGCCCAGCTCATGAAGGCCTTCGGCGCTGCAAAACTGTCTTCATTCATCCCACCCACAGCAAAGACCCTCTCAACGACCCCTCTACCTCTTCATTCGAAGGGGATCGTCCAGCCTCCAAATCCTTCCCCTACCCTTCCGAGCAACGGTGACCCCAACCAAACCCAGAGTCCCGTGGACCTCTCGAAGGGGTCTGATGGCTTACCTTCGGCCGCTTCCCATGACCAGCCCCCCACCACGACCGA
This sequence comes from Tulasnella sp. 417, assembly GCA_019633465.1. NCBI lineage: Eukaryota > Fungi > Basidiomycota > Agaricomycetes > Cantharellales > Tulasnellaceae > Tulasnella > Tulasnella sp. 417. The sequence goes on from WSTY01000116.1 coordinate 11,229, forward strand.
TGGAGCGTCTCAGAATGCAGCTCAGGAGGCATCACCTGTCCCACAGGTCTCCCCCCCCCCCAAACGGCTCACGTCCTGGACCATCGGCTTCCATATTGGCTACTCCAGCGTCGCCTCCACCGGCCTCGATACCCCAATCGGGAGGTGACGATGAGGTCATAGTACGGCGTATCAATAACCCCTCGAAGGAGCTAGACTCTAAATCTCCTCGTCGAAGACGACCAGGGAAACCATCACCCTCACCCCCACCAGGCGATCCGGACGAAGATTTCCTCCCGCCATCTTCTCACTCGGACCAGCGCACATGCCGGCAATCTACACCTCATCCAAGCCCAAGCCCTCACGAGAAGTCTGACGATGAGTTTCATCAAGTACCCGCACCGAACAAACGGGAGGCACAGGCGTTTCCCGTTCGAGATTCGGGGTCGGGGGACCTGGCGTACAGGTCTCACTCGTCTCAAAGGGGAAGTCATCCCGAGGCCAAGGGAGATGCTACTGGCGGAGCACTCACTACCACCGATGGAGCGCACGAAGCGACAGATGGGCAGGAGGTGACAATTCCAGAGGGTTTGGACGACGGTCTTACCACTACAGACGACGAAGAACCGTCAACGGAGGAAGAAGACGACGACGGGCTGAACGAGCGAACGGTTGAGGATGAAATGTCCGAAGGAGGAGTCGATAGGGCTTTAAACCCTTGGGCGTGGTCTCAAAAGACGAACGATGAAAAGGTTCGAAAATGGGAGCTGGAGGATTTGATTAAGGTTGATCGTCTGAGCACGGCTGCTGCAAGGACAAAGTGGATGTATGAAGCGCGCCTTGGAAGTAAGCAACCACTCATCTGTGCCTCGAAGTTATTTTCTAACCAAGTTCTCAACAGAATTAGATGAAGAAGAATACGCAGAACGTCGGGCAGAGGAGACGAAAGCGTTTATCGAGATCCCCCCAGCTTGCCGAGACGCGATTGGGATGGTGTTTTACAAGGATAGTAAGCTGGACTGGGAAATACGAGTTTATCTTGCGCCTCCTATGTACAAGTACGTCCTATACAAGGTCGACGAGGAGGAAGCGGCGAAGAAGGGAGATGATACGAAAGTCCAGCAGCTGAAGGAGAAACGTACCGCGCTCCTGGATTCCACTATGGACAAGCTATTCGTCCGCTTCCCTGACTGCAGCCCCGATCATCCTCTACGTCAAATCAAGAAGCGCGTGGGCTCCAAACTGGAAACGAAGTACGTGAATGTGAGTACCCTCATTAATCCTAATTCTGCATTGTTAATTTATCAGTTCTTCGCGACGATACAGTCTTTTCGCAATAAGTTCACATCCGACGCCGGACGTATGAAACGTAGTTACCTCAAAAGTCTCGGCAAGAACAACCCGAGCCCAGCGAAAGTCTCGACGTCGGCCCTGCTTGAGATTCTCGGGAGAAAGCGAGCTCACATTGCATTCCACCTCTGGGGCGGCTCGGAATCCGGCGGCAAGACCATATGCGACATCCAGATCGAAAAGGAATTGGACGATTGGAAGAAGAAGCACCCAACCGCAAAGCCTACATTTATCTCTCATCGACGGATTACTATTGTTCATTCGGTGCGCTTCAAACTATTTGAAAAGCAAACGGAAGAGGTCCGCAACAAGTGGGCGAAGCGCGCAAAGGCCCTGCACATTCCAAAGACGCCTGAAGAAGAGTGAGTTTGCCCACTGAGCCTTATTATCGCCTACTGACCCTCAAATTGTTGAGTAAAGAAAATGCCTCGTCGATGCTGCACTCCCCTACGTTCTAGAACTGCTTGAGTTACTGGCTGAACGTGGGGACATGCATTTCGTTCTGTTCGCGGCAGGAAAAGGCAGTTATAACATACCAATCGTAATGTGAGTATTATGTCTTTGACCTTCAACCAAATGTGTAGCTGATCTGGGCTGGTGATTTAGGCAAGAGTTCTCTCGTAATGGACCGGATAATCTGGCGTTCCTTTTCACAGATGAGGGCCTCGGTACAAGGATGAAGCCCGAGTACATTGCGTATGCACGAAATAGATTCGATGGTACGGAGCATCTGCTGTATTACCGTTCACAATACTGACCGTGCTCTCCCCGGCGCTATTACAGGAGACGATGACGACGCTGAGCTTGGCTTACCTGGAGTTGACTTCAAGCTCGATGAGGAGGCGGAAGAAGCAAGCGTCAAAGCATCGAACAAGGACGGAGTGGGCAGGAAGGCCATATCGAGCATGCCCCAAGAATCCTACGTCGCTCCCTTTCAGCCAGATCAATCCTCCGTCAAGAAGGTGGCCCAAATGCGCAAGGCGATCTCCGAATGGATAATATCCTCTATACGTACGTTCTATGTATATTCACGATCTTCTGGAATACCTGACTAAGCTTTCCTGTTCTAGAAAAACTCCATGCTTCGCGTGCCACCTGGGACAAGATCACGCAGTCTCCACATGTTTATATTGACGTCGAACGAATGCCAATGGATCCGGAATATCCAAACCAACGATTACAACTTCAGCGACCCTCATCCATGTCGGAAATTCGTGTCAAGACCCTCTTCAAGTTCCTCATCGAAAGCTACAACGGAGACCTCCCCGCCGATCAAGCATTTCGATGGAAGCACGAGTCGCGCCATCTGCAAGTTCCTTCCCCAGCCGTCCCAGAGGATCCTTCTGTTCACCACGCCGCTGCAGCTGCCGCAAAAACGAAAGTTCGATCAGGAAGACGTGCCGTCACAGAGCCTAAAGCTCGCAAGGGGCAACAAGTCAAGAAAGCGGCCCTTGAAACCTGTCCCGAAGACGAAGACTTCCAAGACTGGCCTGGCCTCATGGAGGACAATGATGCGGCCCTGCTAAATCAGGCTCTAGGTCGTGGGGTCGACAAGCCTTCTGCATCCAATAGCCGAAAATCGCGCAAACTCCAGATTGACACCCCGCCCGAAAGCGACAGCAGCACGACCGACGAGCTGCCACAACAGCCTCCTGCCACGGAAGGAGTCTCAAAGCAACGAGACCAATCCCAGTCAGATACCAGCCGCCCTAAGCCTCGACCAATGTCGATTCTCAATTCAGGCTCGGACGAACTTGTCCACAAGCGGTTCGTCCCTGGCTCCGTAGAGGATTCTGCCGTGTGGGCCAAGGTTAGTTTAATTTCTGAAGCGCCCCCTGGAGCTAGCTAATCGTTTTCTGTTCAGTTGAGGGCGACTCTAGCTGAATGGGGTCAAAAGATGATACGTTCTGCCGAGGAGGTTCGAACGATGCCGTATTTGGGGATGTCTGGGGTTCGGCACGATGTCCGAGTGCCGAACGGACTCCATGCGGCGTTCTCGATCCTCCAGCTGTGGAATGCCTATCAAATGCCATTCAATACTCCCGATGTACGCTGAGAATCCTTTTGATGAGGCCCACGAACTGACAATTCCCAGTCTGTGGTCCAGGTCACTCTTAATCCCATGTCAGGGCTCGAAGAACTCCACGCACACCACCACGTTACTGTCATCGTCAAAGAAATATCGAACCCTCTCCAGCCTCTCCCTTCGGCAAAGCAAGTGTATGACCAGTTACTCATCAGTGAAGACGCCAACGACGCGCTCTTTCTTCAGCTCGAATCGGCTATTTCGGTTTACATTGACCAAATGGTGGCTTCCGAAGAATCGATACTTGAAGCCGACCTTGACCTTCTTAAAGCATTCCGAATTATTGCTTTCGTGAGGGCTAGTGGTTGGGTTCGAGACCTCGGGGGGGTTGGGTCCATTACATTACGAACCTCAGCTTTGACGGACCGTTTTGTGGCCGTTCTCGCAGGAATCGCTTTCGCTCGTTATATGAAAGTCGTCCTTACTCGAGTGGCTAAGCTGTACCTGGAAGAATCCCAAGAAGACGATCTCCGGTCTATGTGGAAACAGCTGCTGCTCGTTTGGGATATCGGCTGCAAGTCTCTCGCCCGAACGCTGGTTCACCGAAGATCGGATGTAAGTATTCCTTGGCTCCTCCCGACGTTGAGCTAACTTTTTCTCTTGCTTTTTCGTCCCCTTAAGAACTTCTCTCTTGAACGTCTTAGACCCATGTTACCGAAAAACTTTTCGACGCTTCTCTCGTACGCGTTTGTTGAGCGTCCATGGTGGACTCCAGGCGACGAAGGTGCTCCCGGCCCCCTAAAGATCCTCAACAAGCAGGCCGTGGCTATCGAACCATTCTTTAAGATGTTGGAGACAGTGCCATGGACTCAGCTTGGGCTTATCGAGCGCGGGCAGGTTCTGCTGCTTATCTTCCTGGCGGCGATCCAGATCCAAACAGGAAGGGTTTCTATCAACCGTTTCGCCGAGGTTAAGCAGCCCATCTCCAAACGACTCGCAGAGAGTCTCGAAAAGCTTGCCAAAATTATTCAAGGTAGGCTATACAGGGTTCACTCGAGAAACTCTCCAGCTTGACTTCCCTAATACTTACTTATCCATTTTTTTTGCCGCCTAGAATCAAGCGAGATGGGACCTACAGAAGATCCTATTATTATTCCATTAGAAGATGCGGCTCCGCACATTGACTTCTGGATCGAGGAAAGTCGGGTGTCACGCAAGCTCGCAACCGAAGGAGCCCCTGACGCACAAGTGGGCGGAGAACGGATCCCAGGAGAGGGAGAGGAAGATTCGGCAGTCTCAAGCTCGCCGCAAGGGGATTTACCCGTATCGGATTACGCGTCCCACAAGGAGAGCTGTGGGTCTCCGGAGATATCGCATGCGACGGCGTCGTCAATCTTACCCCCAGAAGAAGAGGACCCAACGCTTCCACGAGGCACTCTTTCCACCCTGCATCAAACCGCTACCGCTACTGAAGCCAGCCAAAATCCATCCCCCTCCACCCATCCCGTCGAAGGAGGCACTGCAACCAACGACGATGTCCCACCCTCCACTATTCCCGCTGTTCGCAGCCTGGATGACGCATCTCTCCCCTCTCGAAAGAAACAAAAACTCCAAGATGTTCGTCCACTTCCTTCTCGCGATGGTGCTACCGCTGGGCGGATATTGAGGAGTGCCGCAAAACAACCAGCCGAGCCCTCGAATCTTCCTTCTGCGTCTACAGCGAATGAAGAGCCTATTGTTCCTACGATGAAGGCAGGTTCGGGTTCCAATGATCAGGGCGAAGCGACTGCTCAAGGCGAAAAAGGGGGTCCTAAGACCCGCAGTAGGAACAAGAAATCAGGACCTGCCGAATCAAATAGCACAAGGCAGACACCAAAGAGATCGGGGACGGCCAAAGGGTTAGGAAGCGCAGCGAGAAAAGCGAAGGGGACGTCATCGTAACTAGACTAGTACCATGTGGGACTCAATAAACGCATCTACTCAGCAAATATATATCCTGTTTATTCATACGCACAACCCTATTGACATGATTAATAAGTATATAGATTGATTTATCAGTCCAAATACCGCAGAAAACGTTTGGGCCCCTTTCGGCCCCTTGCCGAGTCCCGATGTAGTATGAAGAACTTATTAGCAGCCTTCCTACTTATAGAAATTGTAAAGAAGTTTCCCAACCCCGAAGGAATTCGCTGAATCACGCCGAGGTGGTTGGATAGTAGCGTGTCGAGTTCCTCTCGGCCCACTTTGAATAGGCCCTGGGGAGATCGTGTCAAGCGTGAACGCCCCCTTTGGCAAGTTTTACCCTTGGTGGATCTATCTGCGTCAGATCACAAGATCACACGATTGGGAGTGCTTTTCAGCCGAAGCGGACCACAAATAGGCCGCCACATCGCCCATTTGACAATCAAGATTAGGGTCGCGCACTCCCAGGCCACGGCCGCGAGCAACCACGGCGGGTTTGGGCTTCCCCCAGTTTATAAAATTAAACTATGTTTTAATCCCCCTGGTGGGGGGCGGTGAATCGGTCCCCCCGGAAGACATTCTCAGGTTTGAACGCCCCCGTGGCGAGTTTCACCCGGGGTGAATCCACAGCCATCGGATTTCACCATCCAAAATCCCCTTAGAATCAAACGGAGCCACAAATTGCGTCCCAAGCGGGGACTAATTCAACACCCGAATCAACCCATCTTGGGGAGTGAGAGCTGTATTCGGATACCCCCGGGTGAGGCTACCACGGGGGCAGACACTACCCGTACATCGGGCCTTGTGCTCAAGAGCCACTTTAGCATCTGGGGGAGTTGTCAGTGGCCTCTCGGAGTGGCTCATTTAGTGGTATCAAGGTTAGAAAATTCCTCCTCCGCCCTCCCCCGGTGCAGGATGTGAACCGCCACGGGTGTGGATTTTGGCACCATGCATTCTCGCGAACAGCTTATATAGCACATCCTACTACACCTCAACACGATTATAAGTGCGATCGCTCGCCCCTGGGTGCAGATCATGAATCGCCCCCGGGGTGGGTTTCGGCCCCAGGCACCCCTCGGGCACCCTTCCGTAGCATGCCCCAGGCCACAGCCCAGGCCCTCTTCCTTACGCTGGCCCCCAAATCTGCTCGCTCGAGGATCCCACCCCCGGGATAGTTTCCACCCCCGAGCCACCACACCAGAGACCCCCGAGCCCCGAGCCCCAAGCCCCAAGCACCTGCCCTCGACCCCCTCCCCCGATCCCCGCTCCAGTATAGCCCCAGTACAGGCTCCGCCCTTCCCCGGGACGGTCACCCCCTACCCCCTCCCCCGGGAATCCAGTCCGTCTCTCGCCACCCCCCCCCCTGGAACGCGCTCTCAAAAGTACAGCACCACGAGACCTTTGGCTCGTTGCAACAGCCCCGGTGGCCGCTTTGAAACCTTAGCGGTCGATATTGGGGGGCATTTTGTGGTTATGCGGTCTTTTTTCGGGGTTGGTATCCAGGACGGCTCGCCGAGGCGGCAGCTAGACCCGCTGCTCAGGTAGCTCGTATTCATATCTCAGGAAGAAGGGTCCAGAGACATACCCAATTCTTCTGCGTTTATATATCGCTGAATACTGAACCTTCAATTGCACCAGGACAGTCGCCGGGAGTCGACGGATAACCTCTGGATGTCACCTAGTGGGCCATCAGCCGTAAACCAAACATCGCGTAGCACGTCGCACATGTAGTAGGTGTCAGCACAAGATAGCGGTATCTCTTCTCCCGGTGAATATATGGTGTTGTTGTCCTTGGTGCGATGGGGCAGTGCGTCTTGCCCATGTGATCGCGTGGCGCCCCAAACAAAGCCACATTTTCCTGATGACGCGGCCCTATTATAAGTATATTCAAACTAAATGCAGGGTCCGAAATGAACAGAAGAAGGCTTGCCTTTGTTGTAACAAGATGGTCAAGCCTCTAGACCTCGTTCGACTCAAGTGTATGGGCTTGAACTCTCAGTGGGCGCCCACCTTAGATGAGGTTGGACTTTTCGCAGAGACTGTCTAACGCGAGCGGCGAGGCAATGCGGCCAGTCTGAAGCTTCCTCGTACGTGCACACTGACCTAAGTTGGGTCTCGGTTGGGCTGTGGTTGGGTGTCAGCGGCATGTTCCGGGCATCACCGAGCGTGGATCAGAATGCCTCGTGCACTGCACTCTCCTGGCTCACCGTGATGCGATCGATCGAGTCTACTTTGGAAAAATCGCATGTACTGATGGTGGGGCATGCCACCAAAAGGTGCTCCGCCTGACTACGCGAAAGGTCGAATCGAACGACATCACCTCAGCTTGGTCATCCAAGCCTTCTGCATAACATTCTAAAAACACAGAATGAGCATCGAGGAAAGCCACCGCTCTGCACTTGCTCCCTTCATGGAGCAAGGCGTATAAAGGCTTAGGGGCGACTGTGCTATCGGTTCAGACCCTCGACCACCCTTCATCCTTCTGCCCGCCCCCGGTGTTCTCTTCACTTGCGCGCTCTATCGAAAGCTCATAATCAAACTACGCCGTGCTTAATCCTCCCTCCCCTTCTTTTCGATCGAACGGTGCAATGCAGAACGAGGAGCAGGACGCTTATGAGGCCATTCGCGTTCCTGGATCTTATCCCGAAGAAACACCCCAGCTCAATGTAGAATTGGTAAATGATGCTCCTCCTAACCCTCGACCGCATCACTGACCGCAATACCTTCCTGGTAGGTGCGGAGGCTGGAGAAGCTTGCGCCAGTGCGAATCGATCCTGCTTTGATAAATTTCCCGGAAGGCGCCCCCCTATGCGAGGGTCGATATGCAATAATCTCGCGAGCCCTTTTAAGCTCTCGGTCCAGCATTACTAATGACCGATTCGTGAAGTCGAAGGGCTGGAACGTCAGGTTCTGGGATTGGATCGCCATTTTGCAAGGCGACAGCAGACGACGAGAATGGGGAGGAAGTAACGACGACGCAGATGATGTGGCCCAGGAAGGAGCTGAAGGATCCGAGCAGGAATCGGATAGCAAAACCTCTGGATGGAGCAAGGTGAGTGGCGGCCAGCTCCTTATGGCTTCCAGGGCGAGCTGCTGAGTACCCTCGAATCCAACGTTATAGGCGGTAGCGGTGAAGAAGATGAAGGTGAAGAACACGGATGAAGTATTACGAATATTGAGCGTGAGTGTGGCCCTTTCTCATAACCTAAGGATTCGCTACTAACTGTCTCTCATGATTAGTTGGCGCTCGGGGAGGTGGAGGTCTTGGTGAGCTTGTCGCACGAAAACATCATCAAACTCGAAGGATTCGTGGAGGACGTGTCGAAGGAGGTGATCTTGTTGGTCTTTCCCTGGGAAGACAACGGGAACCTGAAGGACTTTGTCGCCAAGGACAACTGGGAGGTTCCGGAGCGAATCGCGCTGGTATGATCTTCACCTGGTTCGTTCGAGCCACCTCCTGAGCTCGGTATCTCAGATCTACGACGTGGCAAGCGGAGTGGAATATCTCCACACCATAACGCCTCCCATATGTCACGCCGACCTCAAATCGGTAAGTAATGATACACTCGGGGTGGTTCAAGTGGCAAACGTCGATCTTTCCTTTGGAGATCAATATTTTGGTCAACTACGAATGCCGCGCCGTCATTACCGACTTTGGCTCCGCTCATCACCCCGAGGCTAACCGTGATAATGAGGAGAGAAAGGAAGCTATCAACCAATCTCAACCCGTACCGTCGTCAGTCGAAGCAACTTACTGTACCACCACCAATACCATCACCTTAACGGGCATCCAGTGTACAACTCAATGGGCCGCCCCAGAGATTTTGGAGTGCGACGAGTTCAGTCTTGCTAGCGATATATGGGCACTAGGTTGGGTGGCTTACGAGGTACGTTGCCCTTCCAGATCTTTCCGCTGCTGGAGCTCAGAAAACGCGCACCGAAACAGGTCATGACCAACTATATTCCGTTCCATGATGTCGAGGAGGCCATGGAAGTCAGACGTGTCGTTCAGGGAGACCTTCAGTCGATCTCCAACGACGTACGGATGCTGTTGATGCAATCGCTTTGTACCCTTGTGGGGCAGTGCTGGAACATCGACCCCAGCAAGCGCCCGACAGCCAAGAACTGTCTCGAGTCAATTAGCTGGATGGTGAGTAAATCTGGTCCTCTGTGCCATGCATGCAATCTAACTCCTCTTAATATAGCCGATGATCGCTCCAGATCTAGGGCGCACGGAGGACCCGGCGAGCTTCGTGGATTACTCTGCGGAGCTCCTTATGAAGCTGGGAGATATGCATCGAAGGCAGAGCGATTATGCGAACGCGTTAAAGTACTTTGCCGAAGGTTTGGAGGTATACACCGAAACAGGCGACAGGAGAGGAGAAGCCTACGCACTCGGGCAGCTCGCCCTGATACATAGGAATCAGCAGCGATACAACGAGGCGATCACGTCATATACCAAGGCCCTGGAAATACACAAGGACTTTTGCAACAAACCAGGGAGAGCCTCCGCTCTTTGGGGTCTTGCTGAGGTGCATCTGTTTCGAGGCGAGTACATCCAGGCCGTCACATTCTACTCCGAATGCCTTCAAATCCGGACCGACATGGGCGACATAGGAGGGAGAGCCGAGGCTCTTTGCTGTATCGCTGATGTGCATCGGCTTCGAAAGGAGTACACCCAAGCCGTCACATTCTACTCCGAGTGTCTACAGATCCGGACCGACATCGGCAACAGAGCAGGGAGAGCCCAAGCTCTTTGGGGTCTCGCTGAGGTGCATCGGCTTCGAAAGGAGTACACCCAGGCCGTCACACTTTACTCCGAGTGCCTACAAATCCGGACCGACATCGGCAACAGAGCAGGGAGAGCCGAGACTCTTTGGGGCCTCGCTGATGTGCATCGCCTTCGAAAGGAGTATACCCAGGCCACCACGTTTTTCACTGAAGCGCTAACCATGTTTACCGACCTCGGCAACAAACGCTGGAGCGCATTCACGCTGCGGAACATGGGCCACGCGGAACGCGATCAAGGTCATCACAACAGCGCAATTCATCATTATGAAGACGCTGCTGAACTTTTCAAACAAGTTGGAAACAGCTCTGAAGAATCTTTCGCTCGGAACCAGGCCACCGCTCTCCGTCGATCAATGGAGCAGCAACGGGCTACATGACGCTGTGGCAAGTAATCGGCACTGAATAGAGAGATACACCTCTACCCTTTCCTGGTCTATATACACCATGCATGTACCGTACTTTACATTCAAATTCTTATTTCATACTGGTTGTCTTAATGCTATGGCGGCCGCCTCTTGTTCGTTATGCGGCGGGATAATTCGGTCCCACTTATTTCCGCCACAGTGGGCGGATTGGCTGTTGGCTTTACTCGGTCTGTGGGCGTATTTGGGCTCCCCCCCAAGGACGACCGACCGCAGTGTTCTTCTATTCCATTCCCAAACCCCCTTCTCTTCTCTTTCTCTCTGCATCTCGTCGGATCTTCATTCGGTCGTAGCCCCCAAAATCGGGATGGGAGCACAGGAAACACAGCGTACGCTCTTTGGGGCCTTGCTTCGGGCCATCTGAATCGACAGGAGAGCAGCCAGGCTTTCACGCTGTTCTCCGAGTATCCCCAAATCTCGACCGACATCGGTGACAGAGAAGCGAAAGCCTCGGCTCTTTGGGGTCTCGCCTCGGTGCATCGGGCTCGAAACGAGCACACGCGAGCCTTCACCCTTTACTCCGAATGCCTGCAGATCCGGACCGACAACAGCGACCGACGAGGACGCGCCGAGGCTCTTTGTGGTCTCGCTCACGTCCATCGGCTCCAAAACGAGTATAGCGATGCCCTCGTCCTCTGCTCCGAAGCCCTAGAAATCTCGACCAATATCGGCGACCGATACTTTACAGCCTTCACCCTGCAGTGCATGGCCGACGTTTATCGCGACCAACATGAAGCCACTGCCTTGAAGGAAGCGGCTGAACTCCGTCGGTTCACGGACTCATAGGCGGTGTAACCTTGGCCACGGTGCTCCCGGTACAAGTTAGCCTTGTTTATGTCGACGTACCGCTTTCCGGTCGACTACACCTTCACCCCTCCTCGTCCTCTATCTCTCTACTCCCTTGCATTCTCTCTACTCAGTTGGTAGTTAAATTTTAAGAAGCACGCTCCCGGAACCCATGCCATTCCCAAGGTTCCTCAACACGAACGAAAAATACTTGCAGACTAGATCTGTTCTCCGACCATAACACATATGGGAGTCAAAATGGCAAATTAGGGTTCGTAACGACCTGCGGGAGGGTTTCCACTTATTCTCTGGCCACTCGCCGCTTGCCGCCTTCTCCCGGATGAGGGCTCTACGTCATTCATCGTAACACTTTGTATCGCCCAGGCCGACCCCAAGGGCAAACCTGACCAGAGCTTCGACTTTGGGCCAAGCTCAGGCGGGACCTTGCCCACGCTGCGGGCAACCGCGTCCGAGTAATTGTTGGTTCCCGAGTCGTTTCCTCCAGGTTGGGATCGGTCCCCCCCCCCCCCCGAAGACAAACGCGTCAAGATGGATTTATTAACTAATTAGTGCCCGACGTGCGACAAAATAAGGGAGTATGTTAGGGCCAGTTCTACCGGAATGATTCACTAACTACCCGGGGTCCGATCTGCATTCGAGTTTCCACCGCCAAGATTGGGTCGTCGAATAAGCTCCACCATAGCCTCCACATCGCGCCAGGGTCGCACCGAATCTCCACTGTCGTTCTTTTTCCCGTCGTATTCGATCTCCAAGAGTGGATCTGCGCAGACCTTGGCAAGGAACTCTGCCATACGGACGACGTCATCCTCCGAGAGCGACGAGGTTCCAACATTCAATACCCTTAAGTTCAAAAATTTAGGAGCTTCTGGCTCTGCGCTCTCGTTCCCTTCAAGGGACGCAAGTGGGATGTCGGTGCAGGATATGTCGGTGGAGGATATGTCGGTGGTGAGGACCCGAAGATTGGGGAAGGCTTTTGCAAAGTCCATCAATGAACTTGCTTGAATCTTGAGCGCCGGCCAAACATTATAATGAAGGCGCAGATCAAGTCGAGTTATACGAGGCAAGGCCTTCCCCAAAGCGTGAATATCCCTCGTATCCAAATGGATTGCTGTCGAAATGTACAGCGTCAGCTCCTCGAGATTTCGATTTTGCAAGAAAGGAGACAGGCTCTCGAAGTTCGACAAATCCCAAGAACCGATGCTGCTAAGCACAAGTTTGAGCACTCGAAGATTAGGGAGTCGCTGAGAGATGGTTTGGATCCGCGCTATGTACTCGGTCTTGTCGTGGAACTCCACGTCGGCGCGGAGTTCTCGTAGCCCACTCGGTAACGTAGGAAACAGCCTCTCCTGAGACACGCGCGGTTCGAGGTACGGGTCGGTGGATATTACGAGAACTTTGAGATTTGGTTGACGCTCCAGGAATGACGAAAGTCGTTCCACCATCCTAGCTCCAACCTCGGGCTTGGTGAACTTGAAAGTCTCCAAATCAAGCTCCGGAGACGCCATCAGTCCGTCAAATAACTGACGAACGGAATCTCCCTCTTCCCGAGCTGAAGCGGGTAGATCGAGGGTGAGAGATTTAAGTGAAGGTGGGATAAATAGCAGAACCCGATGTAAATTCGCGGTGCCCGTGCTAAGTTTCCATATGATTGTCCGAATATTCGGCAACAGTGGGTCATTTTCGGGGCGTTCCGGTGCGACGATCGTCGGTAGCTCCGCGAGGAGAAGGGACTGGAAATTACGCTTCCATCCCTGCCGAGTGACGCCACTGTGGTTGAGGCAACGAACCCGCGATGCGTAAGTTTGAAATCGTTCCCAATCTCGATGTGAGATATTTCTCGTAAAAATCTAAGACACGACCGCGGGTTGAAAAAGAAAAAAAGATAATATGTGGTAGGCCAAAAGATGGGCTCACCCATTTGCCTTCGTCGGTTTTGGTGAAGGGACAGAGGATTTCCAACAATATGAAAACCGAATCAATCTCGCGCCACAGATTATCCAGCGCAACGTGACTCCAAGCCCGTGAAACCTGTGCGGCTGCTGCCAGATCTCGTTTGTCAGAGTAAGAAAAAATGTGGGCGAGAATTTCGTAGATCGCGAGTATGTCATGCATGGCTCCGGACGTTCCGGAGGTCGGGAAGCTGCAGAGGCTAAACAATGAGTCAGCGCTATTTCCTTTTATTTATCTGTGGACGTTCTGCTTACTTGAGGAGCTAGGCCGTGGTAGAAATAGTGAGCGCGGGCAACTCCGGTATCTCGGAGCGAGGGATGACCAAGTAAACCAGGTTGTGTGGTGCGGGAGCGCTCAAACGAAGGTGACGCGACGTGACGTAACGTGACGCTTCTGAGCGGACCTTGAAACCGGTCGATTCGGTTTCAGAGATCGTTGAAAAGTGGAATGAAACAATAGGAATTGAAGCCAAAATCTAGTCTTAGCGTCATGGTCAGTACAACTCTGCGCCAATTAAGGAAACGGGATGTATCTCGTAAGCCAAAGAGGAAACTCAAAGCACACATGACCAATGAAATCCAGCAACCAGTCTCGGCGCCAGAGGCCCTAAAGACAGGTCTGAGAGCTCGAAGCTCGGGGATTCGTTGGATTCTAGTAATGTGAAGTCATTTCTGTTACAGAACTCTACAGGGCTACTGCCGTAGCGATTTGAACTTCGCGGTGCAACTGAGGCGGTAGCAACTGGCCAGACCCTTTGTTCACTGAGCTCTTATTAATATCACCGGAATCAAAGCCCGGAGAAATATTCAGTTCTTCTGCTTCCATATGGCTGAATATTAAATCTCCAATGGCGCCGGTACCAGAGCTTTCGGTCGATTGCAGTCCGCCAGGAAAAACTGTGCGCGTCACACGATGGGCCATGCGCCATAACGTAAGCATACTTATCATCTAGCACAAGAGTAGGTGTCAATACAAGTTAGCGGTAGCTCCTCTCCATGAATGCGTGATGTGCTGTCCTTGGCTCGATGGAGCAGTGCGTCGTGGCCACGTGATCGAGTGGCGTCCCAAACAAACTGTCCTCACCCCAATATCTTCAAACCAACTCTAGACGCCAAATACACGGCCCGACATGAATAGAACCCTTGCCTTTGTTGTGTCAACAGGGTCTTTCAAGCCTCTAGACCTGAGTCGACTCAAGTGTATCGGCTTGAACTCTGATTGGCCGCCTTCGTTCGATGAGGTTGCACTTTTCGCAGAGACATGTCTAACGCGAAGTACGAGGCGATGCAGTCCGTCTGAAGCTTCCTCGCACGTCCACACTGACCCATGTCAATTTATTTGCTCTCCCTTGGGCTGTGGTTGGCTGGTGCGTGTCAGCGGCATGTTCGGGGCATGGCCGAGCATGGATTGGGAGGTCGGACAACGAGCAGGACGTATGCGTCGCACACTGTACTCTCCTGGTTCCCCTTCATGCTATCGATCGACTCGATTTTGGCGCGATGTGCAGCGACTGGCTGTGCGCGAAGGTCGATTCGAGCGACATCACCTCAGCTTAGTCATCCAAACATTCAAAAACAGCCACTGCCCGGTGCTTGCCCGCCTCATGGAGCAAGGCGTAAAAAGAGACCCTCTACCACCCTTCACCCCCTGCCCGCCTCCTGTATTCTCTTTCACTTGCGTGCTCTCTCCCAAACTCATAATCGAACCAGGCCGTGCTTTACCCCTCTCCTCTTCTTTTAGATTTGAACTGTGCAATGCAGAACGAGGAGCACAACGCTTATGACACCTTTCGCGCTCCTGGATCTCAGCGCGAAGACACCTCTAGTAACCCCAAGCTCAACGCGAAAATGGTAAATGATGTTCCTTCTAAGCCTTCACCGGTTCACTGACCGAGACGACTTTTCGGTAGGTGCGGAGGCTGGAGAAGCTTGCGCCATTGCGAATCGATCCCACTTTGATAAAATTCCCCGAAGGGGCCCCGGTATTCGAGGGTGGATATGCAATAGTTTCACGAGCACTTTTGGGCTCTCGATCCGACGGTACTAAAGGCCCAGTCGTGGAGTCGAGGGACGAGAACGTCAAGTCCAGCGATCGGATCGCACATTTGGAAGGCGACGACAGACGAGGAGACGCGGGAGGAAGTAACGACGACGCAGATGATGTGGCCCAGGGAGGAGCTGAAGGACCCGAGCAAGAATCCGATGGCGAACTCTCTGAACGGAGAAAGGTCAGTGGCAACCAGCTCCTTATGGCTTCCGCGGTGAACTGCTGAGTGTCATCGAATCCAACGTCATAGGCTGTAGGGGTGAAGAAGATGAAGGTGAAGGTGAAGACCCCAGATGAAGTATTACGAGTATGGAGCGTAAGCGTGGCTCTTTATGATAACGTAGGGATTTGGCCTGACGCTCTCTCAGTTGGCACTCAGGGAGGCGGAGGTCTTGGCGAACTTGTCGCACGAAAACATCATCAAGCTCGAAGGATTTGTTGAAGACGTGTCGAAGGAGGTGATCTGGTTGGTCTTCCCCTGGGAAGACAATGGCAACTTGAAGGAGTTCGTCGCAGTGTACAACTGGGAGATTCCGGAGCGAATTGCGCTGGTATGATCTTCACCCACTTGGTTCCAGCCACCTCCTGAACTCGGTATGTCAGATTTACGACGTGGCAAGTGGAGTGGAATACCTCCATACCAGAACGCCTCCCATATGTCACGCAGACCTCAAATCGGTAAGGGATGATACACCCGTGCAGATTTAAGTGGCAAACGCCCATCTATCGTTTGTAGATTAACATCTTGGTCAACTCGGAATGCCGCGCCGTCATTACCGACTTCGGCTCTGCTCATCATCCCGAGGCCAACAGGGAGACGAAGGAAGCTACTAACCAACCTCAACCCGTACCGTCCGTCGAAGCAACCTTCTGTATCGCCACCAATACCATCACCTTAACGGGCATCCAGTGTACAATTCGTTGGGCCGCCCCAGAAGTTCTGGAGAGCGACGAGTTCAGTCTCGCTAGCGATATATGGGCGTTGGGTTGGGTGGCTTACGAGGTATGTTGCACTCCCAGGTCGTTCCGCAGCCGGAGCTCAGAAGCTCCGCACCGAAACAGGTGATGACCAACTATATTCCGTTTCACGATGTCAAGGAAGCCCTGGTAGTCAAGCGCGTCGTTCGGGGAGACCTTCCGTCGATCTCCAACGACGCACGGATGCTGTTAATGCAAGCGCTTTGTACGCTCGTGGGACAGTGCTGGAACATCGACCCCAGTGACCGGCCGACAGCTAAGGAGTGTCGTGATTCAATCAGCTGGATGGTGAGTAAGTGTGGTCCCCGGTACTATGCGTGCAATTGAATCTCGCTACTGTAGCCAATGATCGCCCCAAGTCTAGAACGCACGAAGGACGCGACGGGCTCCATGGATCGCTCTGCGCTCCTCCTTATGAACCTGGGAGATATGCATATCAGGCAGGGCGATTATCCGAACGGGCTGAAGTACTTTGCCGAAGCTTTGGATGTATACACCGACACGGCCGACCGGGAAGGAGAAGCCGACGCACTCGTGCAGCTCGCCCAGATACATAGACTTCAAGACCGGCACAGCGAGGCGATCGATTCCTATACCAAGGCCCTTGAAATCCATACGGATTTTGGCAACAAAAAAGGGAGAGCATCCGCTCTTTGGGGTCTCGCTGAGGTGCATCGGGCTCGAAACGAGTACAGCCAGGCCGTCGCATTCTACTCCGAGTGCCTACAAATCCGGACCGACATCGGCGACAGAGGAGGAAGAGCCTCCGCTCTTTGGGGTCTCGCTCAGGTGCACCTGCTTCGAAACGAGTACACCCAGGCCGTCACATTCTATTCCGAGGTCCTACAAATCCGGACCGACATCGGCGACAGAGATGGGAGAGCCTCCACTCTTTGGGGTCTTGCTCAGGTGCATCTGCTTCGAAACGAGTACACCCAGGCCGTCGCATTCTACTCCGAGTGCTTACAAACCCGGACCGAGATCGGCGACAGACGAGGGAGAGCCTCCGCTCTTTTCGGTCTCGCTGAGGTGCATCGGCTTCGAAACGAGTACACCCAGGCCGTCGCATTCTACTCCGACTGCCTCCAAATCCGGACCGACATCGCTGACAGACGAGGGAGAGCCGACGCTCTTTGGGGTCTCGCTGAGGTGCATCGGATTCGAAACGAGTACACCCAGGCCGTCACATTGCTCTTCGAGTGCCTACAAATCCGGACCGACATTGGTGACAGAGAAGGGACCGCCGAGGCTCTTTGGGGTCTCGCTCAAGTGCATCTGCTTCAAAGCGAGTACACCCAGGCCGTCACATTCTTCTCCGAGTGCCTCCAAATCCGGACCGACATCGGCGACAGACGAGGGAGAGCCTCCGCTCTTTGGGGTCTCGCTGAGGTGCATCGGGTTCGAAACGAGTATACCCAGGCCTTCACATCCTACCCCGAGTGCCTACAAACCTGGACCGACATCGGCGACAGAGGAAGGAGAGCCTCCGCCCTTTGGGGTCTCGCTGAGGTGCATCTGCTTCGAAAGGAGTACAGCCAGGCCGTCCCATTGTACTCCGAATGCTTGCAGATATGGACCGACATCGGGAACAGAGGAAACACACCCTACGCTCTTTGGGGCCTTGCTTGGGGGCATTTGAGTCGACAGGAGAGCAGCCAGGCCCTCACGATGTTCTCCGAGTGTCTCCAGATCTCGACCGACATAGGCGACCGAGGAGCGAGAGCCTCAGCTCTTTGGGGTCTCGCCTCGGTGCATCAAGCTCGAAACGAGTACACTCAAGCCTTCACCCTTTACTCCGAAAGCCTGCAGATCCGGACCGACATGAGGGACCGACGAGGACGCGCCGAGGCTCTTTGTGGTCTCGCTCAGGTGCATCGGCTCCAAAGCGAATACAGCGACGCCCTCGCCCTCTGCTCCGAAGCCCTAGAAATTTCGACCAACATCGGCGACCGACACTTCAGAGCCTTCGCCCTGCAGTGCATGGCCGACGTGTATCGCGACCAACATGATCACAGTACCGCTATTCAACACTATGACCAAGTCGCTGAAATATACAACCAAATTGGGCACACGATTGATGAAGCTGCTGCCTTGAAGGAAGCGGCTGAACTCCGTCAGTCGACCGGACTCGAGCACGTTCTATGAAGGTTCGTCAAGGTTCTCCATCTTCCGGTAGCATATCTCAGCACTAGGCCACGTCCTTCCTATGCAACCTCTGTCATGATAGTTTCCTTAGGACATAGTAAGAAATATGACACTTTATGGTATGTGTTTTAAATTCAGAAGTGCTGGTCATCTCCATCCTAACTCTTCCTCTCCCCTTGCCTCGCAGGCAGCTTTTAGTACAATCCAACCCCTGTCTAGAGGGTGGCCGGGATGTACACTTAATTTTGCTAGGGTCTATGTACCGTGTTCCTCTCAATAGTTGATCACATGCTATCTAATCACTCATATCTGTATCCTAATACAGCGCTTTAAATTTCGTAGAGTCCCAACTGGGAGAATTTGGGGTGGATCACTGGGAGCCCTTCATAAGAGCTTCCTCCCAGATGACCATTGAACCTTCGCCCAACGGCCGAGCCATCCATAAGCATGAACCACACCGCCTTTCCGGCTTCCTCAAACATGCCCACACCTCTTCGCCAGTCTGCCCTGTGTTACCAGCCCGAAGACCCCGATGACCAAGGCTATCGACAACCTATTCTCTCTGTTCCACCAAGCCGCGCTGTTTGCTTCTGCAATGTTTTGGCTTAGCTTCCACATCCTTTATCGACCTCCCCGAGCTTATTCGCGATTCGCATATACCTAACCTGTTGATGGGGGCTCACTCGCAAGTAAAAGGAAACTCGACCCATCCTCGTATCTTGCGTTCAGGGTGTCTCGATATCCCAGACAAATATCTAATTAACTTAGACCAGGGCCAAGCCTCCGACCCCTTCAATCCTTGCGCCTCCTTCGTTGCCGAAGAAGAGAAGATGGCCCAGAGGGGACAGTAAAGAGGGTGAGGCAACGAAAAGACAGTGGATGAGGAGGACAGTCGGTCAGAGTGATGAGAAAATAGGCCGAAAAGGTGGGCCTCGAGCGATATGAGTCATAAGTACTCACTGCTTCTACAAACCCACTGGATCGTGCTCTTCGCTCCCTTTCTTACGTGTGGGGGCTACACTTCTTCGGTTCCTGCAACTTTACGTTTGTTTGCTTGTGGAAGTCATTGCTCGGTAAACTTGACACGTAGGCTGGTGAAAGCAAGTCAGGAAAGGCTTAGTTCAAAGCCTTGAAGAGGTTCACTGACGTCGATTAACAGGTTTCAAAAGTGGGGTGGAATGTGTGGATGTGGTGCCAAGGGCTGAAGGGAGGCGGCGTCCTTACTGTAATGCCGTCCGCCAAGTCCGTCTTGCATCTAGCAGTCGGAGCTTTGCGAACAAGGACTCTTTTGAGGGCATATCACGCCACCCGTCCTGCGATGCCTTCACCACTCGTTCTCCTGATCTTTTGGTCAATTTGAGCTCAGAATCTCATGGGTAAAATTCCACGAGGAATCCATGCTTCTCGCGTGGTCCATGCGTTGCACCTTGATGGGTTCTGTCAATTTCATGTTGACCTAAACACTTCGCTAGTCCACCCGAACTTTCGGCTTCTCTACATGCCGGGCCGAGCATGCATGAAAGCCCAAAGTCAGCTAGTGGCAGCCGTGTTGTCCCCACGCACCGCCAATCAAGTGAAGGTAGCGTGCAGAGAACATAACATGTCCTTTAAAACGTCTACTGTGTTGCCCACTGCACAGCTTCCCGTGGCTTACGCTATGAAGTTAGATACTCAAAGTCTTGAAGAACGTCAATCCAATACTGAGTAAATTGAATTTCTGGAGATGTCGGGGAGTCCAACGGAGGCTGCCTTCACCGTTTCAGAGGCCCCTTAGTTTCTCACCGTCATTCACCACTTTGTAACTGCTAAAAAAAATTGACAATCAAGTTCGAAAGTTACCCTACGTTCCACAAGGTTGTGCGAATGTAACGTGCATTGAAGGTGTCTTGGCACATTTTGGTTCATCCGACACTCCCTTCAGGTGGGCCGTAGTGGATCGGGAATCTGCGTCTGGTGTAAACCCCATAGTAAATGATATTCTGCCGGTTTATCTGGAGAATAGATACGTCAGCTCCGTAGCCCATCGCGATCATCCGGACCGCTAAATGCAATGACTTACCTTCTACCCGCTCATCCAATTACATCTCCTAAAGGAGATTGCCCGCTTTGCTCAGAAAGAGCCCCCATAGTGGTGGAATTCTGTTTGATGGCTATCTCAACCTTTCTCCAAGACTCGGAAGTTCCTGTTGTCGGCCCACCCTTTCCTCTCCATTTGAGTTCGAAGAGCGGATGAAGACCAAATTTGCTCAGAAGTTCAATCATGGAAGATACATCCTGTTCCGAGAGCGGAGAATATCCAACATCGAGGAACTTGAGCGTCCCCGTGTTGTACGGACGAACTTGCCCTTCGATATCGGCTCCGGCGAGTGGACGTGGAACGTCAACCTCGCTAATGTGAAGGTGAAGAGTTTCAAGATTGGGGAACGCTTTGGCAGCGTCAAGTAGCAAACTTGCTGGCATTCTCAAAGCCGGCCCCGAATTGAATTGACGAAGAATGTTCAGCCGTGCCATTTTGGGAAATGCCCTTCCTAGAGTGTAGATATCGTTACGATGAAGGGGAATGTCTCCGAGAATCATCAGGGTCAGCTGCTCCAGATTCGA
>WSTY01000117.1:0-31920 GCA_019633465.1 Tulasnella sp. 417
GATGATCCCGATCCGACAACTTCCGCGCCAATCCGCGGGGGAATCTATCAAACCGATCCTGAGCAGCGAGTCGGTCCTGCTGGCGAGTGGACGAATATATGGAGGGTAACAAATTTATGAGAGCAAGAATACAAATGTTTATATAAATACAATGGAAGCATGAGAGAAAATGCGCAGGCAAATACACGAAGCAAGAAGTCTGAGTCCAGGCTGAAGCCAAGAGGTATATCCCAGAACCCATTGTCAAAGAACGAAAAGCGAAAGACACCATCCGACGCGCTCACACGCCTCATGTCTACCAGTGGCCCATGTTTACATTTTCAAACCCCAGCTCCAGCCATCCCTCGTGTCCTGAAGGAGAGTGGTCGAAACCCATCCTCATGGCGAGTCGCTTATAGGTGTCGTTTTCAAATGGCACAAGGGAGACCACGGCAGATTTGCCCTCTGCGTTTAGCAAACTGTGGGAGGGGAGAGGTGTCAGACCAAACATCCCATGTTCCCTGAAACTGCGAACTACGTACCAAGAGCAAACGTAATGGAGGAGTTGAGAAGCGAAACCCTTTCCTCTGAAGTCGGGGAGGGTGTACAACTTCGTGATGCTTGCGACGTTGGCACTGCTTCTCCCAACAGCAAGCATACACGTAGCGCAATAACCGTCGGTCCCAGTATCCACTTCGTAGAAGAAAAGCGCCCTCCTATCAATCAAGGTGGTGGCCTCGCGGCGTGCAGATTCGAGATCTAAATGGTATGGATACTATGGACAGGCGGTTTGAGACTGTGGGCACAACCTGGGCACAACAATTGCACTTACGGAAGAGTATTTCTGACAAAAGTTGGCAGCAGCGTCGACATCGTCGTATCCGGCCCTTCGGATACGGTGGCCGGGAATGGGCGTTGGAGCTTCACGGATGCTTGATCTGGTGCACTCCATATAGCTGGCGGCCATGTTTGGGTCGTCTGAAGGCGTTGCATCAACTTGGAGGCACCAAGCTTGCGAAAACGCCTGGGCGAAAGGGCGAGGACCTAAAACCCGATTAATTGTTAGATGTGGCGATGATACGTGCACTCGAGGATAACTCACCGAAAACTGCGTATACCCGACCATCTACAGGGGGCTCGATTCCCGCCAGGGTTGCGGCAACTTGGCTCATTGCTGTACGGATAGAGGGTGCATCCAGGGCACCAGGCTCCAAGTCTGCCACGAAAAGAGGGTGGCGACCCATCTGGCCTTGAGTTAATGAGACTATGAATTGGAGGGACCGGTTATCGTCGGGGCCGCTCCATCCGGCGATCCAAAGATTCTCTGAACCGGTCGGCGGAGGCGTAGATGGCATGCCCGCTTCGGACTCGTCGGAAACGGGACTTGGCGGTGGCGGACTGCCAGGGGTGGAGGGAGAACGTTCAGCCTCGCAGAGTTCTAGCATGTTTGAGAGGATGACATGGGTGTTGATTTCTTGAGCTTGAGTTTGGATGAGATGCTGGTGTGTTGCCGTGTAAATACTGGATGCTGTTGTATGTGTAGTTAATGAGAGTGGAGGTAATGCTGCGGCGACTTGGTCCGCTGGTGGGTGAAACATAAAAAAAAAATGAAGGTCGACGGGAGTCGAGGGCAAAGCCAAATTAAAGGTGGAGAGGGCGAAAGGTTGAAGAAGTAAAGTGAAAGGAAAAGGAAAAGAAAAGTCGAAGAAAGTAGAGTAGCAAAAGAAAATAGAAAGAAAAGGGAAAGAAAACAAATGCGGCACCGGAAGGGGAAGAGGCCGCGGATGCCTGAAAGGCGGAGGGAAAGAACGATGGGTGAGAAACGGAAACCCCTTCTTCGCTTGTTCAAGGCAGGCTTATATGTGGGTGCGACGGAGGTCGCCGTCCATATCAGGCGGTGTCGGGCAGATCCCAGGTACAATCGTCATGCAATTTGGAGAACGATGGCTTCTTTCGAGCACATGTCGGTCAACTGCGCTCGATGTGGGTAGCGCGCGTCGCGGAAATCGAGCATAGTGTTTCTGGACCTGGGGAAAAGGGAAATGATACCACGCTGAGAGAGAAGACAGACCAGATAAGGGAGCGCGCGGTCGGGATTGGTCAAGGCGGTGTATGAACACCCCGACGAACTGCGATTGACGCCGACAACACGTGGCCACGTGTTGTCTCCCGCCTCTCCCATGGCTTTGCTCGCGTCAGCAAAACTGGCTCACTGCAGGTGATGATACCGTCTAAGCGCCAGACCTTGAAGGCTTTTACAGTTTTTGTTTGCAAGACAGGCCTTGTGGCTGCCCGCCAGCCTGCAGTGAGTGGATGGCTTGCAAAAACCGACCATGGGAAGTTGGTTTTGCAGTTCTACGATGTTTCTCAGGGTTACCGGTATGTGAGACCTCCGGGCGCTAAAGAACGCTGAGATTATTAAGAAGCTAATAAACGCAACATCTAATCGGAACCCTACGTTAAATACTTTTGATTGGCGCCGAGTTAACTAGTACATAATAAATGAAGAACACTAAAATGGAGAGACACTACAGAACTTTGGGGAAGGGAGGGTGAATGGATGGCCTTTTGTGGATGTGTTGAGAGACATGGGATGTGAGTAGCAAAACATGCAGGTTTTGTCGAAAATAAAATATTCGAAGGGGGAGCATGAAGAGTAGAATATCGAAACTTCTTTTTCAGAAGCTGGGTGTTTTTTTCGGGCTTAGAAATCAGACCTCCCGCGGAAAGGATCTTCGCTCATTAGTTCCCGAGTAGGCAAGTGACTCTAGGCGCCTATAGAATCCGGCTGGTTAGAGCCCCGTCGGAGACAATTAGCTACCAGTGACCGCGAATGGTGCCACTGAAACCAATCTCAAGCCAGTCTTCAACGCCATCGGCGGTTCTCCCGCGGAGACCTTCGAAGCCGACGTGGTTGTAGACCTTTTCCGCAGGCTCATTCTCGTGAGCTACAAACAAAACGACAGACTGCCTTCCGGCCTCTTTAAGCCAGCTAGGAAGAAAGAAACGTGTTTTGTTTAGGATCCTTTGTCGATCATGGTCCTGAAGTGGAGGGGAAACTCACAAGTCGCACACTCGCCGCACCAGCCTCTCGGCACAACCTCGTGACCGGCACACAGGGTTGGTGTAGACCTTAGTGATGGCCGCGACGTTTTCGCTAGTTCGGGTGCACGCCACAATTGATGCTAGCTCCTGGCTGCCGTCTGGCATGGCCATGTAATAGACCCACAGCTGCCCGTTTCGGACGAGTTCCCGGGCTTCTTTAAGCGCGTCAGGGAGTTTAAGTGGGAAGTATACCTGCGAGTCAAATCACTAAATAAGTCCCCGTTCGTCCGCGTGAAACGGTCCCAGGAGAAAGGGGCTCACAGAATCATCGGCGAACTCCTTACAGAGGACCGCAGCGGCTTCCACGTCGGTCACTTCTGCCCGCCTCATCACATCTCCCGCTGGCATTGTTGTCCTTGGCGGTGTGAGTGTTTTGAGAGTGCATGTGGTAAACTTGGCGGCGTAGAAAGGGTCAGGCTCGGGGATGGCGCCAGTTCGCTTGGTCCACTCGTCAACGAAGGCTGACGTCAAAGGGGTCGGTCCTGGATGACAGGGCCAAGGTTTATTAGTGGGCGTTGCGATCGCGATAAAGTCGGGGCTCTTACCGAAAACAGAAAAGACTCTAGAACATGATACGAGGTCTTTGAGACGGTTGACCAGGATTGGAATGCGTTGATTGAGGAACGAAGAGGTGAGATGAGATGCAGGGTGATGGGAATAGAGGAAAATAGGATAGTCTCCAAGGTGGTGTGAGGTGCAGGCGAGAACCATGTCTAGGGTGCGTCTCTCTTTCCTGGCGGAGACCGACCACAGCGACAGCCAAAACGTCCCTGTCAGGCGTGGGTCTGAGCCAACCGACTCCGTGGATGAGGCGGAGGTCTCCCTCTTTTTGAGTTTTCGTGCGAGGGGGAGCCATATATTTGCCTCCCTCTCACGTTTTGGCAGCACGAAGGGCTCGAGGGTTGCGAGCGCCTCGCTGGCAGTCGCGTGTATCAAAACGTCTATGGAGGAGTTGCTGTAACTTCGAACAGGCATGACGGGGGCCAGTAGCTTGCGGGCGAAGAGGCGGAGAGAGTGGAAGGGGGAGAGACCACAGAAAAAAATGGAGGGGCGGGGAGGGGGAAGAGGAAAAGGTGTTGCGAGGGTAGAAGCCAGGTTGGTTGACCGCGTTCAGTAGATCGTGTGTTGGAGTATCGCAACGACGAGTCGACGGGCTCCGCAAAACCGCCAACTTCGCTTAAATAAAACCATCCATTCGTATGTTCAACAGCGCGGCAGCTATGCTGGCCATGGCCCAAGCCGAACCGTGACTCCAAAAGTGAACCGTAGGCACCGCCCGACAGGAAAGTTTACCAAAAAGAGCTAGTCCTGTCGGAGGTACGAAGCCAGCGGCCCTCAGCACGATCGAGAGACTGCCGATGCCGGGGTAGAATTCTTAGAAAGATTCCGATGGAATCAATGGAGTCATCGCCCCCCAGAGCGAGCGCATGGTGCTTAACCGCATTTAGGAAAGTTGTTGATCGTACGATAGGCGGGAATCACCGCATAAGGACGCCGTCGGGGGTTACGATAGCGTGGGGGAACGTGCATCGTTCCGGTACTGGAATTGTTCGGCGCCCCGATGGTGCAGCGTGCAGGATTGGAAGGGTGAATACAGGGAAGGATCCGACTAACGGCTTGTCATGACGGGGGTGCGGCGCTTGTTCGTACAAGGACCGCTGCTGTGGTGTAAAAACCTCTATGATGAACAACGCCCCATTGCCTTTTACGGCTGTGGGAATGTTCGATTTCCCCCAAACAAGGGCACAGCCCTTGGGCCCATCGCCACCCCCTGCCCTCCCCGTCATCTTCTCTGCGTTATTTTGCTGACGGTCACTCGTGCGTGTGTGCTGGCCAAGCGATGGCGCAGGGATAAGCTCGGCTACCCCATTCGAATTTGTTATGCATTAGCCGACGTGGCAAGGTATTAGCTTGCTAATGCCTGCACTTGTTCACAAGTCAAACGGGGATAAAGCATGACTGAAAGGAGTCACTGTATTTCTGGTATCAGAAATCTCTTGGTAGGCCTGCATCACCGCCGGGCTTTCGAAAGTCCGGATGACGCGGAGGGTCGTGGTGCCATATGGCCGTCTTGTCAATTAATCGGACTTGGTTTATCCCTTCACCGCACTCAAGTGTTTGCAATCGATTCGTTTACATTGAAGCAGAAGTAGTACAGCAATATAACAGTTGGTATCAGCGCAATCCCGGTTGCGCTAGAGTGTGAAAGCAACACCAATGCCAAGAGAGGCCCTCAGCAGTGGGGAGATATCAGGTCGCGAAAAAAGGAAACCGAAGACGAAAGGGAGTCAAAATATCTACAGAGGCGGTGAATGGAGCAGTATGGGGATTGGAAGCCATGGAAACGATGGAAAATAAGGGTAGAGCTTGACAGAAAATCGAATGCGAGTGAGAGTGAGAGAGTAAGAAAAGGTCCACACAACACGTCATCCCCTTTATGCTTTCATAGCCTTCTCCACGACGTTCAACATCGCCAGAACCTTCTCTTCGTTGTGCCTTCGGCCTATAAGTTGCAGGTTGATTGGAGCCCCCTTGAACGTCTCTGGATTCCACAGATCCCACACCTCCTTCTCCAACGCACTCCTCGACTGAACTCTCTCCACAGGCTGGAATTCTGCGGGATTCAGGCGGCCCCCGCTGGGGAACACAACGCCAGGCAAGTCCAAGAGGTTCCAATGAGATGAGTAACCCCACCATCTGGTCTGGTCATGCGGTATTGCGAGAGTCGCGGCTGTCGGACAGATGATTCCGTCGACTGGTCGTCCTGTAGAGGTGCGAGACACTGTGGAGTTCCAGTGAGCCAGGGCCCGGGCGCGGAAGCCTTCCCTTTCGAGGTTCAGCTTCCACGTCTCGGCCACTGGGTAAGGGGCGCGGCCAGCGGCATGGCTTAGTATCCATTCTGTGCCAGGCACCGCGGGCTCGCCAGACAGTTCCAAGGTGTCGCGGTATTCTTCACCGCCGTCGAGAAGGTAGAGCTTGACCTGTTTGTTCGAGGCGTTAGGGGGAAGATCTTCTCGGGATTACGGAATCAATGAACGCACGATGAGGTCCCAGGCTTCTTTATGTTCTAACGGCTGCCAGTCGATCACCTCGTGGCCGGCGGCAAGCAAAGCCTTCTTGACTCTCTGCATCTCTCTGACCAGCGGCGGATGCGGTTTGACGACACCATCGTCCCAGAGGATCGCGAAGGACAGACGCTTCGGCAGAGTCTTGCCCTCGACAACGTCAGCCCGCCATGGGATCTCCAAAACGGCGTGTTCGAGAAGCCAGGCTTCGTATTGAAGCATGGTGCGGCAGAACAGTTCGAGATCACGGGCCGAGGTTGCAAGAGGGCCGACTACGCCGACGATGTTGTCCATGCCGTCGTGCGAGCCCAAAAGGCCTGCATGGGGCATACGAGCGACCGATGGCTTGAAACCGTATAATCCTGACCATGCCGCCGGGACTCTGGAGAGGGGGGCGCGCCGAAAAAGGACCAACCGAATTAGCGCTTTTTCGCTCCTGGGCGACAAACGTGCCAATGGACGGTTCTTACCGAATCGAACCACCGATATCCGTGCCGACGCCCATCGGACTTCCGTGCGCCGCTATCAAGGCACCCTCTCCGCCGCTGCTTCCTCCAGGCGAAAGATTGCGGTTAAAGGGGTTCACCGTTCGGCCGAAGATGTTGTTATTGGTCTCGAGGCACTGAAAAAAACCCCGGAGATGCACGATTTGGCGTCAGAATCGGTCACACGACACGGTTTTCTACCTTATCGCAAGCCACTCACGAGAAGCGTCTGTGGGTTCGCCGTCTTGACGTACAAAACAGCACCAGCTTTGCGGAGAATGTCCTACCGGCGGCAAGATGATCGACGCTCGTTAGCATGGCCGGTTATGGGAATGAGTCGGACCCTGACTCACCACGACCACGGCGTCCTTTTCAGCGACGGTCTTGTTTGCCCAGGTGATGTAACCGGTGCTGGTATCCTTGCCCTTGACGAGAATATGATCCTTAATGGACACCGGCAACCCGTGCAAGGGTCCGACTACCTCTCCGGTCCTCTGGAGATGTTCGTCCAATTCTCGGGCGCGAGCTAACCCCTCTTCGAAAAATATCTCGGTGATGCAATTTGTTGTGTCTTGTGCTGAGACCGTGACCTTACAGAAGGCAAGGAGCACTTCGACGGCTGTGTACTCGCGCTGTCGGATGGCGGCAGTAATGGCAGTGGCATCGAGGTGGACGATGGCTCGCTCTCTCTCGGTGAGCTTTGAGAGAACGAGTTTGGAGACATCGAGGACGTCTTCGGAGGGGATTTGGTCCAGCCGCCAGGACTGGTATTTTGACAGAATTTTTTCGCGGGTTTGTTGCTTGAGCTCGGCGACCTGGGTCCACTGTGCGAGGTCTGGGGGGGTCGATGGAGGAGTCGGAATGCCTCGAGCTGGCTTGAAATCCTTGGAGAAAGCGTCGCTGGTGGAGAGCTTGTCTGTCATTGCGAGGGGGGGCAGTTGAGAAAAGAGGGAGGATGTGGCAGGGACAGGAACGGCAACCATAGTGATACACGCTGCACAATCCGGTGATTTAAGAAGAAGTTCGGGGTTGGGGTGGATGCACGGGGTAGGGAGAGTACGAGGCCGAAGAGGGGAGCGAGGTGAGGGATGGGATATCGAGTTCTGGAGTGGTGCAAAGGTTGGGGCAGCTTTTAACTGCTCACGCAGATTTTAACGCAGGGAGTCGATTTTTACTGATAAAATTTCGTTTCGAGTAGGTACGGGTGTTCCGTGCTGCCAGGACCCTGAGTGTCCTGGCGCCCACTAGTAAGCGCCCAGTCTCTTTTGTAATATCAGTCCCTCCGCAACATGCTCCCCCCCTGCTCACCACGCTGACCGTTAGCCGGCCTTGACGGTCGCAGAATGCCATCTGCCGTCGAACCGCAGCCCGTCCTCGAGGGCATCATCTACGAGAGCGAAAGAGGGTCCGCCATGGAATCCAATTACCCCTCAGAGCGGTGCTCGACACGAGGCGTCCAATTCAACGGGTTTGCGAATTCGCATCGCATCTTGCGAGCCCCAATGAACCCCAATGGCAAGTACAATTTCGTTCGGAACGTTCCCAGAGCCAGAGACTCAAGCCAGCTGGTTCCACGCTGCCAGCCCCGGGGACGGCTCTTGTTTGGTGCCGCTTTCGCGCAAAAGCGTAAGTATCGGTGCCATGAGGCACCCCTTCGCGAACTTGTCCTTTCTGGTTCGCCCGAGTGTGATGACCTCCGCCGATGACCCCATCTGAGCTGAACAATGATCCTGCCGACATTCGTTGGGCGCTTGTGTTCTCGGTTAGACGTCAGCGGGATGCTCACGCGGAACGGGGGCGCGTCTCACTCGCGACAGACTTCGTTGCGCGTGCCGCTCCCCCCGATATCACATCACGCCCCAAGAGACGGCCTCTGAGCCACTTGCGCAGTGACTGGGGAACACGCCTCTCCCTCCAACGAAATTCTTGGCCCCTCCTCTTCATACGTTTCCTTCCTTCGGGGACACGGGGGGCTCCGTGGCATCGAATCTTCATTACGTTCGGGAAGCTCAAAAAGACACTGGGTCTTCCCTCCAAAAAGGAAGCTACTTCTATTATGCCCTTCTTCAGCATCCGCAACTTATCCACCACCGGTTTTGTTATCTGAGGGCCGTTATTCCAACCATTACCACTCTACCTAATTGCCATTTCGCCGCTAATCGGACCGTCGCCACCAAGGCCACTTGACCACCCCCGAAAACGTTACGAAAAAATCGCATTGGATTCCGGTGTGACCCACCCCGAGGGCGGCGGAGGGACGATGAGGCAAAAGCAATTTCAGGGATCCTCTTCCCCATGTGAGAAAAATCACCAACAATTGCTATACAGAAGTTCCTCTCCTGTCCCAGAAGCTGGCAACCTGTTCTGTTTACAGCATATGCAAACCACATTCACGTCACCACATGACATACACAAAAGATTTCGCACCCGTCAATCTCAGAGCTTAACACTTTGTAATCCTATTACACCAATCTTTGCCGTGAGCTTACCAAACGGTTCCTTGGATACTCATTTGTCGGGGGCGGGTGCATCCGCGTGGCAACTTTTTGGCGCAATCCCCAGACCTGACCAAGGACTGGCGCCTGACACCAAATGGGTATACCGTCCCTTCAGCGAACCATACTACTATACTTGGCATAGTAAATGGTCTACGGCATTACATACACTTGCCAACACATTGGCTCATTAATTATCCGAATAGATCATGGGTTTGACACCGACAAGGCTACCCTCCCTCCCTACCTCCCCGATCAAGGTGCTTCGAGCTCATTATCCTGGGTTTAGGAGGTTCTAAATTGCTTGGCTTACTCACATGAGGTCACCGAGGAGACATAATGCCCCAAAAATGCCTCCTTCCGGGCTCTCGTGAGCTGGAGCAGCATGGTGGATGTTCTGGGGTTGGTTTTCTCGACAGGTACTTCGTCATAGTTCTCGCGAGATGCGTTTTTATTTGGCATGGCTGAATAACCGAAGGACGCCGGAGAAGGTCCCGCGACTCTCTCCCCGCGAATTAAGCTGGACTTGGACCGTTAGACTCAAAGCTCGGCGCCTATGATGCACCGCAATTTTAAACCTATGCGGCGAATCCCGTGCATGCAAATGTGATATAAATTGACACCGATCAAACGCGGGCTCTTCCGGCCGCCCTTGCGTCACTGCGGTGTGTGGGGGTTTGTCAGCTAAACCGAGAATTGGGTGGCAAAGTACTCGGTATGCAACGCTAGTCGGCGGCGAATCTAAACCGTGCCCAACAGCGCCGCCATCGAAGCTTCGGGCTATCTTGCCGACATGTAGAGCGCAGCGTATGGTGCTCTGGGCAATTTTGTGAAGAAGAGGCCTGACGGTGGCACGTTACCAAAAACTAGGCCCATCCCGACCATTTTGATGTGACTCTTGGGATCGCCCATATCTTTATATCTGATGACGATGCACCGTTAAGCTTCAAGACGAATCTTGTCGATGGCACAATTACCGTGGAAAGTCTTGTGGTCGGCCTTGAGATAGGCGGACCCCCAATCTTGCAGTCGATAACCCGCAATTGTGATCGCACCTCGCGGTACATCGCTGTCCGAAGGAACAATCCAACGATATTACTCCGATACTCCTATCGTGGAAGTGTTGCGTCATTATGAGGGAACCAAGCTGCCCCGAGTGAGCCGGGAAATTCATCTCGCTCTCCCAGCCAGCCGGCCTATTTGCCCAGGTTCAGCCCAACATCACCACCCGATAAATCGCTTATTCGGACGGAAGCATGTCAGGTCTACTTCTTCCGGCCTCGTGTTGGGATGGGGGGAACGATGGAAGCTCCCGAGTGAGTTCTAGAGTTGGGTTTGCGAACCAGATTGACGCCTGACCGATTGATTTTGCTCCATCCAGAAAGATAAAAGTCCGAAAGACAAGCACGTCCATGTAAACAAATAATAGACACGTGAGAGCCTATTTTGCTCCTCATTTGAGGAATGCAATATCGGAGACGGCTTATACCTCGGCATGCGGCGGAACGGGCTAGTTCGCCTTTTTCCGCGATTATTGTACGGCTTTTGAGTTTTCCTGTACACGATAGGATGAAATTATCGTAGGGTCGATCGAGTATAAAAGCGCTATGACTTCGGGATGGCGAGGTGACGCCGCTTTTTCCATGCGTTTCCAACCAATTGAGTGATTAGCGCCTCACCCCCCGTGCTTCAGAGCGTCTAATAGGACAATAGAAAGCGGGCTGACGCCGCAGCTTTTCTCATGCTAAGAGCTTTTGATATATTCGGCCATGCTTCTTTCAGCACACAAAGGCAGCTTTTTGAATGGGCCGGATCGATGGAGCGAAAAGCTTGTTGCCTTGACTTCCAATCCCGTGGTCCTCGCCATGAGGGAAGCGGAATGCCTCGGGATGTGTAAATAGGCTCGGACGGCAAGCCTATGGTATTCATCACTCCGTGTCTCGTGGTTCCTCCTCGGCTGGCATTTGCTCCCCATTCAACCACAAGGAGTCGTCGCCCAATGGTGCTCTCTCTGCGAAGACTGGTAAGTCTTCTTTTCCTCATGACGGGCACGATCATCGCGTTCCCTCGGAAAATGGGAATGCAATCATAAATGCCCTCTCACTCGTCTGGCTGTGCAAAAACCTAATGGATGGACGGCGAGTGCGTGCTTGTTCTTTGTCCTCGATCGTATAGCCAGTGATCTTCGAGGGCTCCAAAGTCCGACTGGGTTCCTGACCTAGCAGCGCCACAGCTTGGGCCCCCAAAGAACCCAGAACAACGGTCGGTGCGCACCACATACTGACAATCCGATGGGGAACAACGACCTTTTAGGTTCCTCGCCGCTGGACGGTCCCGAACGCCTTCTTCGGAAGACGCCGCCAAGAGGCTAAACCGGGTAGCTGGTCGATCCTATTTTGATATCATGTCGGACGGGCCATAAAGAGGAGTTAACCTAAAACGGTCCCGCATGTTCAAGGTCGTAAGCGCCTGTGGGGCCCGCTCAGGTACGGAAGGAATCGGCTATCCAAGTAGGCGCCGTGATGAGTCCATGTCCCCAGGGATAGAAGAGCCGATGTTCTAGGCTATGTTTGAAAGTGCAGCTCCCCGCGAAAAGCTTTTTATCTTTGAAGCTGAGAGCCGGGTGGTGGGGAGGGAAGATGATCGACGGTGACGGCTTGGGAAGCCCTGGACCAATTATCTCCGCGTTATCCGTTGGGGGATCTTACGGCCGTAAGCGCGGGCATTAGTTGTTGCCCAAGATGTGGATGCGCCAAGAAGGCGGCGGTCTTCTTTATGACTGACAAAAAATGAGACGCCCGGTCTGCGGCAATCCTCCCCCCCAAAACCGAGAAAAGAAAACGCGATCGTGCGTTCTCTCCAGAACACCCCCACCGTACCGGACCACAACGAAACCACTTATCTTAGCCGCTTAGGCATTTATCTCGGGTATGTCGTCAAAGTTAATCTTCCGTGGGAGGACAAAAGACGCCTTCAAAGTCGGGAGCCGCGTCTCGATAGAGAGCCGGTCTTGCCGAACGTAGCTCCGCAGCAACCCCCCTCCGCGGTAGGCAACCGACGGAATCCTCAAAAAAAACGTGTGATAAGGGGGGAGACTTCTACAGCCGTGACGTCGACGCGGTGGCCGAAACCCCGCGAGCAAACCTGCACAACTTCTCACCTCGCCACCTTGATGGATTGATGTCACCCCGCAAGCGCGGCGCCGCCAATGTCAGTCTCGAGAACGTTCGTCCGGCCGCATGGACCGAGCCAATGAGTCCTGTCGTGATTCCCAGGGGCGTTGAGCTAAAATGTCTTGTTTGGCCTGCTTTTCTGTTTCACCGCCCGTTTCTCCGAAGACGCGGACCTGGCTTCGTCGTCGGAAAGCAACGATGATCACCACACCCCCAGGAGACACACACCGCTCCAATAGCAGCTTCCAAAGCCATAGCGATGGAGTTGGTCACTGGTGACCCCTGTCATCTTTCAATTGCAATTATACTGATGACCCCTGGCCGGTGCCTTTAACCCTCTCTTCTGGTTTCCGCTATAAGACACCTTTTGAGGCGTCGTCGCCACTTCCTTTCCCCCTCTTCCCTCAACCACCAACCACCTCAAGGTTGCTTCCGCGACTCTCGCTCTTCGTCCAGGTGACGATCCCCCCTCCCCACTCCCTTACGCACCAGTCTCCGCTCATTTAGACTGCCTCAAGAACAAGTTCGCTCATTTTGTACATTTCCGCTCCGTCATTCTCTCGGCTCTTTCAACCACGACGTACATCGCCTTCCAAGATAATCGATGAGGAAAACCCACCGCAGCCGACAATACAAAAGGGGTCCACCAGATGGCGCCCTCTCGGAACCAGCAACCGTCTATGTCACCGAGACAGTCATGGTTCTCTCTCCAACGACGACAGTCGTGCTGGCTGATGGATCAGGAGGAACCAAGGACCTTGAACGCGTAGCTGCTATGGACCAGAAAATAATCATCGTACTCAGCACCCTGTGCTTCGGCCTCTTGTGCGTCGTTGCCGGGCTTCTGATATGGTACAGGAGGAAGCCTAACCGACGGAAGCGGGAACAATGGGAAGCAGCAGGGGAGGTTAGAAGGATGTCTGTGCGGCCATCGCCTCTACTGGTGACAAGATCCCCATCATCGCCAGATGATCGATCATCAAGAACCTTGTCGACAAACTATTCAGCGCAGCATCTCTGCCCGAGACCACCACGGGAGAGCGGAGCACACACGCCGGAACAATTGTTCGACTCTGAAAGGATGCGTCGAGAGGACGGAGGGACAGAGCGAAAAGCGAAACCAACACACCTCACCATCGATTCTGCAGCGATTCCGTATCGCAAGGACGAACGGTTTGGTCCCACCGTGCCATGGACTGCGGGGCTGAGCGCAGAAGCCAATAGTCGTATCCCGACTAGGCCGGGCAGGACGACCAGAGCAATATCCTACCCATCTGACGCCCATCTCCACACGCCTCATACTCCCGATTCCTCCTTCCCGTTGGTCGCTCTGTCGCAGCCCACTCCCGTGAACAGCTCGATCCCTCCCTCCCCGACCCACTCCTCCAGCATGCATCATCGGCGAATCCACACCATTCCCATCCCACTCCCCCCTCATGTAGATACCGAAGCGCCTAAACCGACAGGACGAATCACACCGCCCGTGGGTACACCTGCTGTCGAGGCCATTCCCGGTTTACCGCCATCCCCGCCACCGTCCCCAGCAACCATCACTTCTCGCAACGTCGAGTCCCGCTCGGGTTCGCTGTCAACTCAAGGGCAAGAAGCGAGCACTCGCCCCCCGAGCACTCGTCCTCCGAGCAGTCAACAGAGGTCGGAATCCGCCACCTTCCCAACGAGCCGACCGTTGACAGCAGCCAGTGACGTGCGACCTCTGACGAGCAGCACTCATCTCTCGCTCACTTCCTCTTACTCCGCGGATTCGTCCATTCGGTTCTCGACACTGTTCTTTGCGCCTCAGGGCAGTACGCCTCCGAGAGACGGACCGATAACAGAAGTGGTCGGGAAGGAAGGAGATCTCGCGGACCGGTGAACTCCCTCGCACCTTCAGCGGAAGGTCGACGGCTGTATATAGCAGATAATGATTCTTTCCCGCTGGGATCCAAGGACTCTTTCTATTCGTTCAAGTTTATGGTCTCTACGCATCGCTTTGACCCCCTCCCCCTCCAGTTCCGTTGCCCACGCTGCACGTCAAGTATATACATTCTTCACATAATCATTTTGTACTAACGGCTGCGTAATCATCCCCATCTAAAGTATCGATCTGATATAAAAGGAGATCTTGCGTTCGTCCGTTCGCGTTCTAGTTGAAAAGAGTGCTCTGGGTTATCCCGAAAAAGGACGACACGTTTCATGGTCCTCCTCGAGCGCATTAAATCCACCTTCCCGGATGGGAGTCGCCATCCGAATGTTTATTAGGTACCGCTCCGCCGAGCTCGATGGTTTTGGTAAGTGAGGTGCGTGGCCGGTGTAATTCCAACTCTTAATCTCCTCCGGCAACATGATCTCCCCGGGCTTTTAAGCCTGCTTGATTTTGCTGCTCCCTGACCTCGTGCTCCATCGCCGAAGGGTTTTACGGGTTTGAGTTATGAGGCCGATGGAAGACATCGATGATGGAGATGGAGATGATGAGCGCTGAGTTGGGAGCGTTTCTCCTGAGAAGGAGGGGAAAGCGGGAGGGGAGTATGATGAAGGCGGCACCGCAGAAGAACGTCGCGACGACTTGCAGGATGTGGTCGATGTAGTGGAGGTAGCCGAACCTCGCCGTGACGGGGTTGGTAAAGCCAGGAACTGGTAAAGGTTCGAGGCTTGCGGCGCGTCAAGCGGGGAGGTTGTAGGAGTGAAGATGGCAAATGGATTTGCCGAAGCTGTCGAGTTGAATGACCAAGAGTTCATGGGGATATTTTAAGAACGAAGTGATACGGAATGTCAAATAGCTTGGTGTTGGGAGAGTGGACCGCCGACTGTGGAAGAGTGACAAGGGGCGGAATTCGAGTAGGCGTTGTCTCTGCAGGCGAAGGGGGAGGATCGGGGAGCAGGCAAAAAGCAAGGAGAAATCAGTGCGCAAGCGGGGTGGTTTTATATGTATGCTCAAAGTGCGCTATATATATATTTGAATTGGGCCCCCTGTTCAAGCTGGAGCCACAAGGCGGTCCCGGATGCAGACTTTGATGGGACATCGTTCCACCGGGGAGGTCAGGGTTGAATTGCTGAATCCAGTTGGGAGGAGTTCTTAGCTGCGGACTAGTCCACTCTAGTCTGGGCGTGCCAGAAGCCGATGCTTGAGTTTGCGACACCACCAAACACAGCACGTGGAGAGAAAATCTATCCTCTGGTTTGAAGAGGAGCAAAGTTTGTCATAGAATACAGAGTTGAAAGACGAAAAAATGCGGAAGTAACACTAAAGGGACCAATCCGTGTGCCACCGATTTCCTTTTCCGTCGATCTCGGAAATGCTTATTTTTTCCTTTCCAGGAGAAGGTGTACGCTTGATGTGCAACTCACACAGTTTATATCAGGGAGGGCAAGAAAATACTGGGGTATGCTGAGCTGTCAACGCCGAAGCTCGGTTCTGGTTATCAGTTTCTAACGCTATTCCAGATTGGGGTTGAGTGGAACCACCGAGATCGGAAAACGAGATCTGAGCGGCGGCTCAGTTTTTTTAATATTTTTTCTGATGAATAACTGACACGAGAGCTGAAACCGGTTAGGGTGAGGGTAACCCCTTTAACATGTGTTGAGGGCGGAAACTTTCCGGGCTTTTCAAGGTTGTCGTCGACAAGTGAGCGGCGAGTGTGCGCGTGTTGCTGATGCCCTAACGCAGCTTCAATATACATAGCGGCCATTCGGCGGTCAAAAATAGCCAGTTGTATGGCTCTACCACGAGGACGAAGAAGGAACAGTTGAGTGGTAACTCGCGATGACAGCCGGCGTGTGGTATTACGTAATCCAAACCGTGCAACCCAGGTCGAGTATCTACTCTCAGCCCTCCCAAGTTTCCTACCTCCAACAAGTACTCTCACCGAACGATGCATATCTCTAGAGTCTGCCTTTCGCGATCGGCTTGGAAAGGTACGATTTTTTCTTCTTCAAGCATCCGTATTCTTATGCGAGCAAACGCGTTTTAGGCCCACATTTCGTCGCCATCCCAAATCTTCGCGAAGCCATTAGGTCCAATACGCCTGTTTATACTCAAGCCAGATCATGCACAGTTCTCCCGCATTTCGTAGGGTGAGCCATATATTCTATATCAAACATGGTCAAAGACTGAATTGGATCATGCCAGTGCCAAATTCATGGTTCATAATGGCAAGTCGTATCTGCCCGTGCATGTCACGTCTGAAATGGTGGGGCACAAATTGGGAGAATTTGCACCCACTCGGAAACGATTCACATATAAGTGAGCTTTAAGTTTGTTGGTAAACTACGGACTGCGTTCCTTATTCGATTAATTTTCAGGCCATCCAAGAACAAGTAGTTCAGCTCCACCTGTCCCTTTCCTATTGCTTCCTTGCATGGCTCGCACCACTCCAAGACATGTCCATTATCAAAAGTTTTATTTCCAGATTAATCGATCCGTTCGGATTTTCCATGACGGCGTGACTGGAGAGAACCCAACGACAAAAGAGCAATTCCGCGTTACCAACTTGAGACCAGTATGTGGACCTGATACGAGATATTTTTTCATGCGCTGCTAGCGTTGACAAGGTTCTGGAGCTGTGCAAGTACGTCCTGTCTCTCCAAGCGCCACTTTGCGTTGCTATTCTTGTGACTGGTCGAGATCGTGACCGAGTTTGGCACAACGTTCAGCCTGTTCAACAACCGTTCCTCACTTCCTATCGCCAATACGTAGTCAAAAGGCGTTTCACCCGGTGTGTGCGGATGGGGACTTGGGGCAGCAGGGAGCTCCGCACTCTCCGACTTGGGCGGTCCTTCCGGCCTCAATATCAGTTCGACTGCACTCTGCCGACTTGCACTTTGGGGAAGCACAAGGAAGCTCCGTGTAGCAGGAACAATTCGTATTCCTGTAAACTCGCAAACTCGCTGAGCACACCAAACTAACCGGAACCGAAAGCACCAATCTCACCGAACTTTTCACCAAGGCTATCCCAGATGTGGTTTTGCGCCTCAGCTGCCTGTCGCCTCGCCCAAGGAAGTTCGGAATCGTCTGGATTACCAGGCCAGTACCGCCAGCGAATCGAAGCGCCTCGCTCCTCAATAAAGGAACCGGGGGTACGTTCTGTGAACTACAAAACCCCATTGGTAAGATACCCGATTCATCAAACATTAGAAACATTTACGCACGTAGTTGAGTATCTCAATGCACGATTCTTTCCATTGCATTGACACGTTTCCGACCAAGCTGACAAATTCGGTCTCCTCGCCCTTGTTGGCTTTTGCTTTGATATAGCATCCGTCCTCGGCCCTAAATAAATACGCAAGAACAGTTAATCTATGCAAAGCTTTGCCCCGACAAAAGCATTTACACGATCCCAACATAGGGTAGAGCATCTGCAACTTTCTCAAGCGCCCCCGCCACCGGTCGACTGCTGAGCAGGTAAATGATGTTGCGTTCATCTTCAGAAAACTTCTGAAGTAGGTCCAGGACATCTTGTGGGACCGAGAACGACAGGTCGCGCGTGGTTTTGGGATCGTGCAGGACTAGGGTGTTCTCGATTCCAAGGAGAATGAGTCGCTGCTTGGAGTTTCTGAATTCTTGGATCAGGTCGGACTCGTCCGTCAACGGTGGAAGGACTGGGATTGTATTGAAGGGTCGCTGGGTGTGTTCGGCGTGAGCACGTAGTGTTCGCGTGAGGAACGAAGTTACAAAAGCTTGAGCGGTTTGGGATACGATGTGCTTATGCAGATCCTGTGCAAGAGAATGGTTACGTTTATCTCACTTCAAGATGATGCATGACCTGGGCCTACATTCCACCTCGACGCAGCTTCTTCGTCGCTGATTGTCAAAGCAGCCGCCATCGCATCCGCAGTCTGTCGAGCATCGTAAGGGTTCACCACGAAGCATGATCGGAAGCCGAGGAACGAGTAGCTACCAGTAAACTGATGCAATTTAACACGTCAGCGAAAGTAATCTGTTGATGTTCATGCTTGTACCTCGCTGAGAATGAGTGGTCTTTTCCTCTGCTCCTGGCAATGAATGAATTCATGGGTCCGTAGCGCCATACCCTCACGGAGCGAAGTAACCATGAATGCGTCCGCAACAGTTAACAAAGCCAAATATTGGTTGAAGTTAAGCTGCATAAAGTCATTTTGGCTTTGATCAGTGACTGATCTAACCGAGTGCTCTCGAAAAAGCACCTCGCTGGTGTGCAGAAGGACAACCGGCGTATAGGAGAGATTTGAGAACCGCGCGTTTATTCGTGATATGGCGGTCGAAAGAGCGTCCGAAGCCATGTTCTCATTTTCTGTCGTTGTCGATAAAGCGATTTGGAAGAGGACAACCTGATAACGCATAAGCAGGCATCAACTATAGCTACGCTTCGACTGACCTTGCCACGGAATTCGGGGTGCCGGTCCAGAAGAGTTTCAAAAGCCAACACCTTCTGACGCACGCCCTATAAATTCAACTCGTCAGAACATTTCAAGGACCAGATCTACCTTCACCGATTCACCTGTACTTGGTCTAATTTGTCGCGCCCTACGATTAGCTTCACTCCAGCGTAGCGCTGTTGAAGATTAGTAACCCATTCTTCAACTTCAGGATCTTTCCTAGGGGGAGTCGATAAATACATTTCAGCTATTTGGTTTACTAATCAAAGGGCACGAACAGCTCACAGCTTCTGGTCCAAGTTCGTGAGGTCAATACCCATCGGTAACGTTGTAACATCAACGAAGAAGGAATTCTCAAGTTGGATTCCTTTTGGGAGTGCCTCAAGACTCAAAATCCGGTGCACTGTCTGGCGGAAGTGTCGCATATGATTGTAAGTTTGGAAGGCAATGAGGTCAGCGCCGAGCATCCCCCGGAGAAGTTTCTGCCGAGCGGCTAGGCATCTGAACTAGGTGATCGACGCCCATATAAGCTTCCACGCCGCACGGGGAATAGCACGACATACGATTTCGGATGAAGGGAAAGTTACGTGGAGGAAAAATCCGATTGTGGCGTTCGGAATGCGTTCACGAATCATCTGGGGGAGTAGCATCAAGTGATAGTCGTTTACCATGACTATTAAAGTTGAGCTTTGTCAGAAAGGCATAGCCGGTAATGGAAGATCACGAAAGGAGGCAGCATACTGATATCCCCGTCCTGATGGTTCGAGACAATCGCCTCGGCGAACTTGAGGTTCACCGCCCGATAGTGTTCAAAAGACTTGCTATCGTATAGATTTAGGCGTGTTTTTGGGGCGTCGGGTACTGCGTAATGAAGGGTTGGCCAGAGGACCTTGCAAATGAAGTCTTGGTTAGCTTGGCTGAACCCGAATGTTGGGGAGTCTGGTAAGTACGACGTACTTGGTGACAGTATATGTCGTAGAACTCGGTAAACTCTGCATCCTTGATCCAAACGGGTAGGCTTTCATATTGGGACTGGTATTTCATCTCCAATTCCATGCGTAGCCCTTCATGAAAGTCGTCAGTTGGGCAATCGACGATTCCAACCCAGAGTTTCTTTTGAATGACATTTCCAACCGAGTTGACCGCGTTAAAGAGACCAACGTTCCCATGCGACGAAGGCTCGATCTGCCAAGGACTGTAATGAGGCACCTCCAGAAATCCCATCCGTGGAGCGGTGCGAACGACGGAGCTGGAACGTCGGACGCTCGAAGACCTGGAAGCTGCCCTGGAAATTCTTTGCGATGGCCGCCTGGTCGGTCGGTGCTCGCCAGCCGGTGGCGCACTCCGAGGAGAAATTGAGGGCACTACAACGGCCGGTGTCACGTTGAGCGTTGGGAGGCGAGATGGAAGCGGCCTAACTCCTTGGTGTGGGCCTAATCGGGGCGATGCAATTCCCGAAAAAGGGTTGACTGGATCTTCCACGGGAGGGGTCGAGGCTATCGGCGTTGCGGCCTAATGACTCGAAAATTGTCGCTTAAAATCCACATGCAGAGGTAGTCGCAGATTGCTAACCTTCGTCAGTTCGTCCACGAGCGAAAAGCCGAGAACCGCTTGTTGGACTTTCGCAGCACTCAGAGGGATCGGTTTGGTTACTGGCGGGGTTGGCTCGTCCTCTGTCACGGTTGAGCGAGCATCGTCATCATAGTAGACCGTCCCTTGAGGTAAGAATAGGCTGGCAATAACGACGCGACGGTCTTTGAGGGACAGCGGCATGCTGGGGTGGAGGTTTGGTTCGTGGAATCCAAGATAGGGCCGCTAGCTTTATAGTAACTAAGCCGACCTTAATTCACTCGCGGCTCTAAGCCTTTATCGCCACCGCGCGTTCTTCTCGATGGTTTAGGCTTGAAGCCGTTCCCTAGTGTGCCTCGTGATCTAGCCCGATGACAGTCCCAGGAGCGGCGGGACCGCTCATTCTCGTGCATTTACAAAGAGTTTATCGTCGGGTGCGGCAGCGATTACCGAGGGTCGAGCGAACGATGACGCGCTTCTTCGAACCCCTGACCGGGCAGCCACGCTCCGACGTCCGTGGGGCTCATCTCCTGACTCTCACAACCATGCCTCTCACCACTGCAGATGACTACCCACCGTCTTCAGGTAGCTTGGATGGAGCTGCCTCGCCAGCTCCCTCAAAGGCGATCCTCATTTTCTATTCGAGTATCGTCGATGGCAGACTCTGGTGCCCTGTGAGTGGCCGCTTCCAATCGGGAATTGAGACGCCACACGTCGGCGGCTGTTTAATAAGAAGTGCTGTTCATTCCGGGCTTACCGTGGTTGGTAGGACTGCCGTGCTGTAGATGGTTTAATCAAGTCTACTTTCGATAACGAGGGAACAGATTGGAATGGTGTCATCATTTATGTAGGAGACCGACCGACGTACGTTTCTGTGTCAATCTTAACACCCTAGCGGTGCTAAAGTGCCCTCCCCCGCCACGTTCCAAAACTAGTTGGAG
This sequence comes from Tulasnella sp. 417, assembly GCA_019633465.1. Taxonomy (NCBI): domain Eukaryota; kingdom Fungi; phylum Basidiomycota; class Agaricomycetes; order Cantharellales; family Tulasnellaceae; genus Tulasnella; species Tulasnella sp. 417. The sequence continues at coordinate 21,164 of WSTY01000117.1, forward strand.
AGACCCTCAGAACAAGTTCCGGAAGGAATGGAGCATATCGTCAATTCCCACTCTAATCAGGCTCGATTCCGAGGTGCGGCATTCTTCCAATTTCATCCCGGCGATCCTCTGCCGTTCCGAAGTAACTTACAGTCGTTCATCTGGTCAGGGTAAGGAGATGAGCCGCCTCGTCGAGTCCGCAATCACGGAAAGCAGCCTGAAGAAGTTCCTGGAACTTCCATCCGAGTAGCATGGGGCCGCTCTGTAACCTCTTGAATGTTCGCAAATGCTATGCTAGATTATGAAGCTCCACAGTAGCGGGCAGCATGGAAATGTATTGGACTGCTCAAAGACTCAACGCTGCATAAACACAGCATATCTGTACAGGAAAACGGGGACATTGTGGAATGTAGTATAATACATTGCAGAAGCTGTTTTGGGTATCACGTTCTGCAAGTAAGTGCATCGATGCCTTGCTTGAGGTCGGTTGGGAGACTTTACTCCTCCTCGGGCTCAGGTTCAAGAACTGGCCCTGTACGATGCTGCATGATAATAAAAAACGGGCTGTCAATGGCGGGCTCCTTGGTGTCAGTTCAAGACGAGGGACGACTTACCGACGAAGAATCGAAAGGACTCAGGCCTGCCGCCACACGGCTCGCAGCAACCAAACTACTCCAATCCTGGTTCTGAATCACCTTGTAGGATGGCTGAGAGGCGTTCAGGGCTTTAGCGGTCACGAGGTGTTGTTGAGCCTGGAACGATAGGGGCGCATTAGTCATCATCCTGTTGGTCTAGAGGGAGAAAAGCTGCGTACGATGTCGATAATTGGAATAGGAACTTGGTGTTCCGATGCGAGACGCTGCATGTGGTGAACATCCTTGAGCCCACCGTCGATCTGGAAGCCGTTGGAGGCGTCGAAGTCGTCTGTTAAGATTCGCTTGCTGTACCCAGCGACACTGTTTAGCGTTAGGAAAGCAAATAAGTTGTCAAATCAAGGATACGAGGGTATGCAAAACGCACGGAGGTGCCGGGAAGAGGTCTGTGATGAGAGGCTCGTTGGCTTTCGTGGACATACAATAGCGAACGGTGGCGGACGTACCACCTAGTAGGTCATGGAAAGCTTGCGAGCCAACTCCGATCTTCTCGGCAAACGTGTGAGTCTCGGCGAGAAGCTCCAGGGCTATGCGAAGTAGTGAATCAGCCGCGGTTCAGTAGTGCGAACGGGTTTGAGAGTCTTACTGCCGACAATGAACGAATTGCCCAGCAGCTTGAACGCAGCGGCCTTCTCTACGTTGCCTCCAAGGTCGATGCACTTCCTAGCGGCCGCAGGGACGAGCAAGTACGCGATCTTCTTCTTACTTGCGTAGTCACCGGCCAGGCAAAGGATGAGTTTTGCCTCCTTGGCAGCCTGGGGGGCACCAAAGACGGGCGCGGCAATGAAATGGGTGTTGTGATCGGCGGTTAGAATCGAGTCGATTTCACCAGCGGTGGTCGGATATAGGGTGCTGGTCTCCACAATGATGCGAATTCGAGGTTTTGCGGTCTACACGAACATGCCTTTCGGTTAAACAGCCTTTTTGACGCATCCCCCGCAACCGGGGGTTGGGAACTTCCTCACCTTAACCAACTCCGCAATCTGCTTCGCGAGGCTTATGCTCGATTCATCGCAGTTGGTAGATGCGATAATGATGTCAGACTGCTCCACGACCTCGTCAACCGTATCAGCGACCTTGATCGAAAGGATTCCGCCATTGGCGGCCAGCCTCTCTTCCACTTCCGAGACCAGCTTTTCGGCCTTGGCTTTGGTACGGTTGTAAATGACAAAGCTATGGGTGTCTGCCTTGTGTGTTGCTGAGTAGACAGCGAGGTTCTTGGCGATAGCAGCACCGATGTTGCCTACGCCGATGAACCCGATAGTGGAAGGGTGACTACCAGGGGTACCTGGTTCGGAGAAAGGTATCTGGCCATGACCCAGGACTCCTGGGGAGAGGTGGCTATGAGCGTGAGTGGTATGCGACATGGAGACCGTTTTGAAAAGATGAGTTGGAGGAGTGGATGAGGGCGATTTGGGGGATTGGATGATGGTGGAAATCTGATCGTTGCTTGCTGGCCTTTTGTAGCCTGAACTCGGCAGTGCTGGTGGGGATGAGGGTGTTTCGCAGTTTTCAACAGCCGGTGGTGCCCCGGGATGGAGAAATCGCAACTCGGTGGTAGTCAGTATGGGAATCTCCCCCAACGTATGGGATCACCCGATCGGGCGAAAGTTGATGACGCACACACTCACGGCGTCAAATTCCCCAGACCACCTCGGCGATAAGATAAACTTCGCAATACTCAGAGAAAAGCCGAAAGCCCGAATCGCATAAATTGGTTGGGAATATGCAGAAACAAAAGAACATAACCTAATATACAGCAAGATGCAGATGCAAAGCCGAACCGAGAAAGCAGGAGAGACCAATATAGCTTAGGAGAGAGCATGAGAATGCGTCTAAGAGTTAATCGCGAGAAGAGAATCGAAGAAGAAAAAGCGGATATAGTTCAGAAGAAAGAAACAGAGAAAAGACAAGCGAGCCACGAGGAGGTGGGAGTGAGAGTCAAAAGGAAAGAGAGGGGTTCGTCATTTCCACGTCTTGGGGCTGGAACGAGAGGGGTTTGCCGAGGATTCGGATTTCTTTTGCCACTGGCTGATCAAGCTTGCGACACCTTGGTAAGGTCTTTCGGGCGAAGGAGAGTGCGTGGGCGGGGTGATTGGACGAGTCGGCCCAGTTGACAAAACAGGAGAGAATTGCGGACGACTAGGTGTCGGAGCTCGAACCTGCTGCTGCGAGAAATCGAGAGAAGCAGGTGAAGGCACTCGACGACTAGGCGAGATAGACATTCTTCTTCCTGAAGTTTCAATGGTTGGTGACGTGCGGGGACCAGTCGAGCGGCCACCCTGTTGCATCGGCGCAGGGATATCGAGGGAGGGACGTTTAGTGACCGAAGTGTTTCTGGCGTGGCCCTGCAAGGTAGCAGGTTTGCTAGCGATTGGAGGAGGGGGACCACCGGGAGACTTGGGAGTAGAAGCTGCTACCGCAGCCCTGGCTCCAGCGGCTGCATCCATGGCCTCGTACTTGCTAACCAGATCCACGATTGAGTTGCGGCGGGGGTGGCGGATCTTCCTCGGGGACTCAGGTTGCGCGCCAGGAGTTTTGGGACTCTCGGGTACTTGAGGCTCAGCGGGAGACCTCGGGACCTGTAAGGAAGACTGCGACGGAGAGAGGAACATGGATTGCGGCCTTCTCCGTCCACCGACACCTTCCGCTCGAGGACTGGGAGGACTCGACTGTTCGATCGGCGGGAAGCGGAACTCTGCGCTCTGAGCCGTTTTCGCGGAAGGCAGAGGTTGCGGCGACTCAGCCCGAGGACGAGTAGTAAGCGAAGTAGGAGCTGACGCGGCCGCCTCCGAGCTCGTCACGTCAACCAGATCATGTACAGACTGCTGACGCCGCCCGAACTGATCGAAAGACTTCTTGGCAGATGGGGGAGGTGGCTGCCTCGAACCGGAGCCGACGTCGACGAGGTCGTAGACCGATCCTTGCTTCCGGCCAGTATGACTTTGACGGAACCGGCTTCCTTGCACGTTGCCCAAGCTCCCAGTCGCGTCCTCAGGTCCTTCGTCCCCGCTGGTGTCCGATGTCGGCCTGTTCGCGGGAACGGAGGTCTTGTCGGGAACAGGCGGACCAGGCTTCCGACTTTGCCCAGTACCCATTTGCTGCAACTCTCCGTACTGCGAAGCTCGCCGAATGAAACTCGCACTCAACTTCCGAGTAAGCCCCGGCGCTCCTCCTGTGATAGGTACAGGCGGCGAAGTCGACGTCGTAGCGGTTGGACTCGTAACGCTTCCGGTGTCTTGCCCTGTCAACCAGTCCTTTGGAGGCGCGGATGGCCTCCTGGGTCCCAATCCCCCAACACCCAATTCCGGTTTCTTAGCAGCAGGTCGCGGAGGCAACGCAGGCTCGATCGGTTTTCCGGGACCAGATTTGCTCGATATGTTCAAACTCTGTCGTCGATGCAAGCCTGTTCCAGGATTGGGATCGGCCATTTGGAAAGACGTGAATCCCGACCCCGCTCGAATCGCACTCCCTCTCGAATGCTCCGCATCCTTCATAGCCGTGCCAGTCGTATGCTGTGATCTAGCACCAGAAGGCAAGACGTGCGACCCAGCCCCACCGTAACCAACAACACTTCCTGGTTTGACTGACATGGTGGAAGGCTGAGGGGTAAGGGCAGGTCGATGGAATGCGGAGTTGGTGCTGGGTCCGGAAGGTGATGGTGTCAAGGCCTTTCTCCAATCCGTGGTCGAGCTGAGGCCTGCAGGAGGCTGCAACGAGGCCGATAAACCGGGGGCTGGAGATCCACGCTCGTAGTCCTCGATGGAGGGGAACCTTTCCTCCGCAGAGAGCTCTGATGTGACGGATGCAGGCGTGCGACTTCCTCGCCCGGGTGAAGGAGGTGGAATGAGACGCGGCGAAGCCCGGCTCGCAACGAGATTGCCCGTCGTCGTCGAGATTGGAGGCGTATTGAGTGACTGAATGGCCCCCATAGTCTGTGCAGCCGCCGCGCCACTTCCACTCCCGAAATTGACCCCCGCCAACCCATCGAACGCGTCCCTCTTACCCGAATTGAACGCCCCTGGACCGGTCCTTGTCGGTACACGCGTACTTGTCGGGGGTATGAGATTCGTCGAATTATTAAGAGCCGAAGTCGCTGAGGATGCTGCGGCTGTACTGGTAGTAGTAGTAGGGGGATTGTACATATGAAATAACGTCGATACTGATCCGGGAGCCGAAGTACTGAGTCCACCCGCTGCTGCGGCCGTCGTTGCTGATGAACGAGTCGCTTGCATCGGAGCTGCCAAACCTGATGATCCCGCATCACGATCGGTGCCGCCAAAGTCGAAAGTGTCCGCAAACCCATCAAACGAAGCCAACCTGCCTCCTGCTCCTCCTATCTCCACCCCACCACCTCCTGCCTTCCTATCTCCTCCACCTCCTCCAGTGACGGGACCCCTCAGATCCCACGCCTCCAGAGCCGTCCGCCCGCCGGAGTTGGCTGAAGCATTGGCAGAGGGGGAGGCGGAGGTGGGGCGGCCACCGGCACCTGAGTGTACATGAAGTTGGAAGCCATCGTCATTGACCTTGAAGGAGCTGGGGGTCTTGCCTGAGGAGACATTTGGGGCGGTGGGGGCATCTGGGTTGGTTTTCGAAGGACCGAACCGGTTCGCTTTGTGTCTATCGAGGTATTCGGGCTGCTGCGCGGTGGGGACGATCCCCTGCTGTCGTTGGTGTCCCTTCGGCTCCTGCTGCTCTCGCGACTCCAAAGGCTTCCCGCGCTGCCACTGTTGTCCGTACCTGCTGGGCTCTGGACGTACGTGTACGAGCGCATCGGGGGAGCTGGCATTGGGTTGCTGCTCTTGGAGCTGCTGCTTCCTTTGGTTATCGGGATCATGACCGGCGGCTGCTGAACGAAGTAGGTCCCTTTCCGCGAAGGTGGATCCCCCGGTCGGCGAGATGACTGGGGCGATGGCGCCTGGACGACCACGACGCATTGGTTGGATGGCGGAAAGTACGTGTTGTCGAGCGGCGGCCGCGGAGGAGGCGCCTGGGGGATTACCAGCTGCTGCACCTGCGGGTGACGGCGACTTGGCGTTGGGGTCGGGGACATAGACGTTGTAGGGGTTTGCGCTGGCGTTACTGTTCCCGAAGCCGGTGTTGATCCTTGGCGGTTGGAAACCGGCCGGGGCATTGGTATTGAAAGCTTGAGCGGACGTCGGTGGCGCTGGTGAAAACGGAGGGAGAGAAGAAATCGGGGGTGGTGGTGGATTCTGGTTGTGAGATTATTGGTTGACACTCCAAAGGAAAAAGAGGAAGGAAGAATGGAAAGTTGGGGAAATGATTACTTACGTATGAGAACTGGGATCGGGTGCCACGCAGGCGGTGGACGCTATCGAGAAGATCGAAAACGGAAGGTCGGTCTTTGCCGTATTTTTGAAGCATGGAAACTGGAAATTTCATAATGAACAAGGGCGCGGTTAGAGTTGTTGTCGATCAGGGGCAAGTGGGTGGGATTGGGGAGAGGAGAGTGGGACAAGGGAATGGGGGACTTACCGATTAAGTTAATCATGTTTTGCGAATAAACAGGGTATGGAGGAATCTTGTAATGCACGTTGAGGATGGCTAATGGGCCGTGTTCTTCGAATGGAGTAGTGTAATAGCATAGCTTGTATAGGAGGACACCGAGGGCCCAGACGTCTGCAGATAGAGGGGAGAAGCGAGGGAGGCGCAGGTGAGTCGAGACGCGTCTGGGGAAAGGAGTAGCGACCCCGAAGTTGAGAGAGCACACAAAGGCCTCCGTTGGATCGGGGCCGCGGTCCACGAGAAATAGAGAAAGGAAAAAAAGCCACACGCTTACCAGATTTCTCGTCTATCGGTAATCGGAGGTATGGATCAACCATCTCCGGTGCTCGGTATTGTAGGGTGGTATGCCTCAGCAGATCCTGCTCGATGGCGCGAATTTCGGCGGTGGTTGTCGGGGATTTTAGGGCTGCGGTGGCAGCCGAGCCGAAGTCGCACAGCTTGTACGACTTCTCGCTCGCTTGCAGGATGTTCTCCACTTTGAGGTCACGATGGAGCAAGGCCGGCTTGAGGTTGTGCATGCACGCGACGCCTTCGAGGACCTCTACGAAGATGGTGAGGATCTCGGATTCGGTGAGGCGTTCTCGCAGTCGCCGGTTCATCATGTCGATGATGCCACCCCCGGCGCAGTATTCCATGAGGATGAACACTTCATGGGTACCGTTGGAGTGCGGGAAGGACGCTGAATCGATGAGGTTGACGATGTTTGGGTGACCCCGGAGAACTTTCTGTCAAGGGTGGGAGCAAGGGGGGTCAGAGATACGGATCGTGTCGAGTTGGGTGGGGATGGGCATAGCTCTCCGGGGTGGGGAGCGAAAACTGCCAAATGCGTACCATCACGTCGACTTCCTTCTGCACCTCCTTGAGCATGATTTCGTCTGACACTGCTATTCTCTTGAGAACATGACTGGTCGTGCCATTGATGGGGACCGCAGAGCGGACGAGATAGACATGAGCGAAACCACCTGTGATGATGGATGGGGGGGTAGGTAAAAAGACGTAACGAGGGAGGCGCGAGAGACCGGGGGGTCGTCAGTCAAAAAGTCAACGCAAAAGTGTGACGACGGCCGACGACGAGCGCTGTGTGTCCCTCGAGCCCATGCTGACCTTGTGAGAGGTATCGCTCTACTGTTACGGTGTAGTGCTTGAGGGTTATTGACTGGCCAGGCATGAGAGTTCCCTGGGATGGCTGCTGAGGAGCCATGTAGACGACATTTGGCTGAGGTGGCTGCTGATACATCGACGCCATTTGTTGTTATGGCTTAGACGACGATGATAAAAAAAGGTGGTAGCAGCTGATGATGGTTATAGTTGGGATGATGTAGCTGTAGAGCGGGAGGGGGGGGGGAGGGGGAGAAAGAGCGAGACCGTGCACAGAGTGGGTAAGGTCGGAGAGCTTTTGTAGGAAGATGTGTGGGTTGGCCTGATGTTGTCCCTTTTCCTCCGTGCTACGGCCTTAACCGGCAACTCAGCCCGAATCTCCCTCTCCTTCTTCATTCTTCTCGCTCCCCCCCTCAACACTGGATCTCACCCTGCAATGCACCCCTAGCATCGCACACAATCAAAGTCACCTTCACAAGTCGTCATGATTCAACCAGGGGAGTCCAGAACTTGCTCCTCTTTTCTTGCTAGCAAACCCATGAGATGCTCCACCCCCATTTAGGGTGTACTAATGGTACGCCCTAGTGTATCCGACAGGCCCGGTTTCCGCCTGCACACTCCCTCATGGTCTAATCGCTCGAGGCTTCCGACTAACTCGACCCATTCCATAACATTATCCCAAAAACGCTCACGGGGACATATGGCTGTCCTGACGCAACCTAACGTTACCCAATATTACACTCACCCCCTCCTTCCCCTACTCCCTCTCTCTCCCTCTCTCCCTTTACACTTGCAAAATCGGATCCGCCCGAACAAATTTCACCGTGGAAGCGGGGTCGGTGGGGCACTGCGCAACCCGCGCGTCTGCATACACCGAAGCGCCGCTCTATGCGCTGATTGTCTGGCGGTTCACAAGCCGCCGCTGCCCCCTCTTCATGCATGTTCCGGTTGGCCCTTCCTCTCTCTCTTTTTCGGCAGTGGCTGTCTGGGCTCTGGAATGTCTTTGGTACCCCTCCCCTGGCTCGACAGTTCCTCGTAAGGTGCAAAACTCTGCCCGCAATCGATCCGACCATTAAGATGAGGTCTTACCGCTGTCGAGGGGCGGTGCACACTCGCGCTTTTCGGCCTCTCTCCTCCCGACTCTTTCGCTTTCAATATCGATAGAGTCCTCGCGCGTCACCCTCGATTCTGTGTACCGACCTGTCCTCAGTCGACGCGCTGCGTATCGGTGTACACGGCACAGGAGGCGGGATCGCGACGACCGATTAGAGCAGACCGCATTCGATCTCATCCGTCGATGACATGGGTCCCCAAAAATTCTCGCTTGAAAGTACTACGCTAGCATCCTCTCTCTTTTTTTCCCAGGCACGGGAAGGAGAATTGGAAGCAGTCAACAGAACGGTCTGGGACGATCTACGGGCGCGAAACCCCTCTCCCCCACTCAAGCTCCACCCTGGAGCTTATTCTATGAACCTCTTCCCACCCGCACAACCTCTCTGGCCTCCTTCGTTCTATTCCTTCCTTCGCAGTCATACCTTGCGCAAAGATGTCATCCCGAAGAATCACCTAGCCCCCAACTTTTTGCAAATCGACTTGAACAGTCGTCCGAAAAGAGATCGAGGCTCTGGTCTTTTTGGCCTGTTCCCATCTCGGTGTTCATCCTTCGACCACCTGAATCATCCATCGTCATCGTCCATCATCATCCCGCCCCCGCTCCCTCCCCCCCCTTCTCTTCTCAAATTGCCGCATGTGAAGAGTTCTTGCAAACTCAAAAGGACAGAAGAGCTATATACCGAAACAAGGTTCGAGGAAATAGTCAATTCCCTTCTCTAGACCAAGGACAACGTGCCAGTCATTTCGAGACCTGGCGTTCAGCATCGTGTTTCGTTCTTTTCTCGTATAATTTGATGATCAACGCGTGGCGTGGGCGTGCTCCAATTGGGTTAAAGGGTTTTTGCGTACCACCTTTTTTGACAGGTGCTGTGATTGTATGGTATAGCTATTGCAGTGAACGATGAACATGTGTTTACGCTCGGACTCGCTCGGCCGGGTATAGCAGTCCGGCTTCTCTCTTTCTCTCTCTCGATCAAGACGTTTAGGAGATCCGGCCCAGGCTGGAGCTCGTCTGAGCGCTCAAACGTCGCTCTCGTCGCCCGTTGGCCATATCGGGAGGCATGAAGTGATGATCATCTCCCCCAACCCCTCGGTCGCCTACCGCAGGCGCCGGCCGATCTCGGTTTCCCATTCGCTCGCTCGCTCCCGCGTACGTACGTTACGATCAGCTAACTTGAGTTCTCAGACCTCCTCTCTAAATGATGCTAATAAGCTGTGATAAAGTCTCTCCCGAAAGGAATTGGGGTCCCATCGCTAAAAGAATATGATTGATATGAGATGTATCGTCCTCCTTTTTGTTTTTCTCAGCCCCGTTCCTCCTTTCTCCCGCTCCTCGGGAATTTTGGGGGACGGAGGAGGAAGAGCGGCGAAGAATTCCGAGCCGAACCACAGGTCTCGGGGAACTCCTCACGCGATATCATGGGCCACATTTACGAGCACCGGGATTCGTTACCAGATAATGGCATTATATGTTTGGATTGTGATTTATTTACTTTTCAGCACGGCACAGTCGGGATGAGGAGCCGGCGCAGTGGGCGAAGCAAGTCAAATGAGGGGGGGAGGGAATCAAGAGAGAGACGCGTGACCTGCTTACCTGTGACGGGTGCACAAGCCTATCAAGCCCTCTTTCTCCAAGAGAAAGGCAAACCACCAGGGAATGCACATGGGTTTATCGTACGATAGACCGGAGCAACTGCTAGTTGTTATTACCCGAAGCGATAACACAACGCATAACCACTGGCTCTTTTGGCCGTCCAGCTGACCCCGTCTAATCATCAGAGGGTACGTGTTCAAGGATATTCCAATCTAAAGCACAGTCGGCTCGTTCCCCCATGTCTCTCCTCTGACCTGGTTCAACGGAGAGTTTGCGACGGCAGAAGACGTAACAAGGAAAATGCCCCCCTTGACCGAGCTGAATGGGTATATAGGGTCGGAGCGGAAGAGAGAAGATGGTTATAGGGAATGACGACAGGCGAGTTGATCACCTGGTCAGGTCCACCTTTCTCCTGACGCCGCACTTCCCTGACTCGGGATCCTGTACGTATTCCACACATCGTCTCGTGGTCTTTAACGTACCTTGTAAAACCATAAAGCCAAAAGCCTGCGCTTGGAATGAACTGAATGTTCCGAAAGCCCTCTTTGAGGCTGCTCTGGCGTGATCCACCATGGCTTTGTGAGTTCCTCGAGGAAAGCCGGAGGGGAGGGGTGGCTGTGTCTTCCCGGCTACTTGGGCCGACTGTTCCCTCTGTGGCGAAGTGGAGATAGGCAGCCATCATCACATCTTCAATCAGCATTTCTTTTTCGAAGTCCCGAGGGGCAAGTCAAGGAAGGCGTATGCCTATCTCTACCACTTCACCACTATCTCACTTCTCATTCCGAGATGTAGAA
>WSTY01000118.1:0-31838 GCA_019633465.1 Tulasnella sp. 417
CCTACACTGCATTCCCCCCTGCCTACACTGCATTCCCCCCTGCCTACACTGCATTCCCCCCTGCCTACACTGCATTCACCCGTAACCGCATCCATTCCAGACCCCTACCAATCCCTTCTAATAATATCTCAACCATTTTCACAATGCCCAAACATTTTGTCTAAGAATTTTCCCATATTTGAAACCATCGAAACATTCCCTCAAGACATTTACTGAGAGTTGGGACATTCCCAAAACAATTCTGCAAATGATCATGAACTCTTGGATAATCTTCCAAATATTTTCAAGGACCCCTCACATTTTCTGAAACTTTGTTTTTCAACATTTTGAAAATCCAGACATGTGCACAAAACTTTTCCCCCAACATTTTGCAGTTGAGAATTTTCCATCCAAACATTTTGCTGAACATTTTGAAACCCCAGAAACATTCTTTCGAACTTTTAAACATTCTGGAAATTTCAGGATTTCAAAAGGTTCCAAGGGTAAACAAAAGTTTCATAATTTTGGAAATGTTGGAAATCTGAACATTTGTTTCGCACTTCCAAACTTTTCTTTGGCCTCGAGAACTTTCTTTTCATGTATCTAAACATTTATTCTTGAGAATATAAACATTTGTTTCAAAGTTTTTGTGGACTTTCAAACACTTTTCTTGGAATCGAAACATTTCGAAAAGAATCGAAACATTTGCGAGATTTCTCAAAATCGACAGATTTTCTCACAAAGACATCGAGTGTTTCGTGGTTTTATTAAATGTGCAAACGGCCTACCATAATCTAGCGCCATTCAATCCAGGGAGTAAGATTTTAAACACGAGTCCGCATCTTATGCACCGACTCCAGCCAGTTCGCACCATCAATCCCCACCAGCCTGAGGACGGGGGGTCAACAGAGAACTGAATAGGTAGGGCGCCCGTGCCACTGCGCCCCCCTTTCAAAATGTCACACTCTGACGGACAGTCGAATAGGGCGAGGTGATAAGGGGGGCAAAGGGTGTATGGAGAGGGAGGGGGCAAGGCCGAGATGGCAGCAAAGTCGATTAATACTGTCACCCAGGCCTTCTCCACTCCCTTCCGGGCAACTCGAAAAATTAAGGAGGGATCGATCATGTTTGCACCAACAGATTAAACTCGTCACGTCTTTGCCGCTAAGTAGCCGAGCGTTCATGAAGGTTTAATCAAATACGACGGTTTTAATACAAAAGCCAACAACAACTCGCAACGTTAACACCAACACAAAGAGGTGTATACAAGATGAAGAAACGGTGTAATGATTAGTCAACCAAACATGCCCCAACAAACAGGTGCACCGAGGGGCTTCCCTGCCGAGTAAGGTTCTGCCGGCTCGTCCTTCTCCCACTCCCCTTTCAATACCCATAGGACTGAGAGCCTTATATATGGGTGGTTAAATGTTGGAAATCCGATCACAAGTCGAACGCTAGAAAACCGGCCCCAACCGCTGAGCCTCTGACCCCCCATCACATCATGGAGTCAATAAAATGGGATGGTATCCACATCCGGTCAGAAGGAAAAGGGACGTGCCAAAAATGTTGTGTCGGTAATTGGAATGCTGGAAGACTTAGGATTGGGAGCTCAGAGAGGTACTAGACGCGAATTTGATTGTATTAGGGAAAGTATCTAGCGCATTCATGTAGATCGAGCCCGTGGAGGTGGGCGGTTGGGAAGTTCATTGTCGGAATTGTCACCTCATCGCGTTGACCCTACTCTTCTCGCCGGCCTACATTTTCATTGGGATTCGTCAAATTCATCCTCATCCTCATCCCATTGCAATACTCTGGAGAGCCCCGCCGACTTGCGGGCGGTCACAGTGGTACGAGCCTTCCCTTTGCCCTTTAAAGGTCTGGGCCCTGTTTCATCAGAATATGGAAAAGCGATTGCGTTTGTGAAAATCCACGGATGACTTGGTTAGGTAAACGGACCGGTAGCGGGGGGTTTCACTTGCTCAGAGCTGCCAGGCGACGCAGCTTGGACCATCGATGCCGAGTCTGAGTGGACGGAAAGTCTAGCTTGACGGGAATTTCGGGAAGCGCCCAGGATATATATCAGCACATGTGTGGGAATAACTGCTGTTGGTTGAGCACAGAATACCATTCCCGAGTCATCAAGAAAACCCTAAAAATCAAGACGTTAGAAAGCCATTGCTCCCTGAATTTTTCTAACGTACCGCGTATGGATTTAAACTCGGCAAAGAATCTGTCCGTGTCACGACGCGACATTGAATAAGAGCGTAGTTGAGCTTTTTCATTGGTACTTCATTGTCGGATTCCATAGAATCGTGCGCCAAGGCGGGGTTTGAATAAGTGTACAGGCCAGGTCCGTAACTGCATATCCCAGAAAATATTCAGTGAACATAAAAGAAAATAGCATTCCTTAACATACGTTCCATCACGACAAGACGCGCCATAGAGCATATTACCAAAGGAACTGCGAAGCGCATCACACAACTCGCAAGATTCCGATGCACAGGGTGATGGTTCTGTATCATCAGCGATGCTGCATGTAGCTATCCCGGAATAATAAGTTGTTGCAACCACAGAAAGATCGTTCATTTGACTTGACATGTGGGTGTTAGGATGCAAGAATGCACAAGGCAGTCGGGCAAGACTCACAGAGCAAGGTCAAATCGGCGGTGAACCTGCGTTGGCAAATCGATGCGATATATGCCTTTCACTTGGGGATTGTGAACCTTGTCAGACTTCCAGCGCTCTTGCATCGTAAACGAGACTAGTCATAAAGGAGTGACGCTTCAGGGACCAAAGAAACATAAGTTCGTGATAAAACCCACTCTTGCGCCCAATTGGGGTATTCAAGCGCTCTATCAGTAGTTTTGAGGGGTTAGGGCTGCCGAATGCTGCAGGAGGGGCCGGAATAGTCGATGCAGGGAACCTGGTGCTCTGCGAAGCTTTGTAACAACGGATCCCACAATATGAATGCATAATAGTGGTACCGTCTTCGTCAATCTCCCGATTTTTGGTACGCTTAAAGCAGTGCTGGGGTAGCAAACAGAGTTTAATAACGTTATCCGGTCATTATTTTGAGACACAATACATACTTCACACAGGTTTGAGCCATCAGGTGCGTCAGACCCTTGTCCATTTAGAGATTGTTGACCTCGTGGCTGAGCGGAATGTTGTAATCCTTTTTGAGAAGGTCCCCCCTGCGGAGATCCTTGAAGACCGCATTGCGATGGAGACTGTCCAGACCCACCACAACCGACGGGAGGGCCGGGGGCTGGTGATTGAGCTGGCGGTGGTTCCATGCCTTTCTTTGCGTTAGCTCCACAGGTCTTGGAACAATATGGATGGCCAGGATATACAGGCTTTATATGACAATTCTATTGTACAATCGAGAGAATCAGTAGTGGGGCGCTGATGAGTGGGGGCACCTCGTGGGCAGTAGACTCACCTGACACATTCCGGGCGCTGGTTGTCGTTGCTGGTGTTGCATTGGCGGCGGTCCTCCGCCTTTCTTTGCGCTAGCTCCGCAGGTCTTGGAGCAGTATGGGTGACCAGGAAATACAGGTTTTAAACCACAATTCTAATGATTGTACGATCGAGAGAGTCGGAGGTGGAGCAGTGATGGGTGCGGTGTTGGGAAAACCTCATTGGGAGTCGACTCACCTGGCACATCCCCTGAGCGGGCGCTTGCTGTTGCGGTTGCTGTGGATATGCACCATATACACCCCATTGAACTTGCTGCTGAGGTGATGGATCAGTCTGAGGGGAGATTGATAACCTCCATAGCTCACCGATGGGCCAGCAAGAGGAGCAGCCTGAGCTTGAGGCGGGTTGCTCTCCGCATAAAGTGCACACGTTTTTCCACAATAGTCGTGACCTTGGAAGGCGGGTCTGGACTTACAATTCTATTTTGGCCAAAGGGGGAAGCAGCCAATTTCCGTCAAGCGGTTAATCCCTGAAGCTGAACTTCAAGATAGCATGGAGAAAACCAACCAAACACATCTTTCCGCCGGAGCCTTGAATTATCCCTAGGAGAGTGTTCATAGTAGGGAAAAGTGGTTGGTGCAAGCAATCCAGCCACAACGAGGCATCCTCCTGTACCTCAAACAAACAGAGCCAAGCCGGGTGGTGGTTTCTTCCGCATAGCTGGCGCAAGCGCCATTCCCGACATCGATTCTACTGGAACAACTGCTCTTCAAATAATATGAGCACAAAGTGTTGATGTTTCTACTCGAATTCCCTAAGGCCGTTAAAGCGCGGGGCTGAGGGGTTGCATCAACCGCCTAAGGCTCTTCTATGGAAAACGCGCTGAACACCCGTTATGCACAGTTTAATCTTATCATTCGGCGCATACTGGGTTAACCCACCAGCATCATTGTGGGGCCCTTGTATTCGTTCCCAGAACATCGTATCGCCGCGCCTTCACCACCGAGAGTACATCGGCAAACGAATGAGTCGGGTCGGCGGGTGGGGCATCGCGTGAGTGCCTCACTTCACACCATTACACGGCGAACCGGAACCGGAACGTACATGACATCACAGCTAACAGGATCTCGGAGCGCGGGTGAAATCGGCAAGGGATTCTATTGGGAGCTAAAGAGTGAGTAAAGTGGGCGGCCCAATCCGACGAAGCTTTATAACGCCATGTGTGTCCTCGCAAGGTCCAAGAAGTGCGGCGGACAAAGGCCCACCGCCTCTTGCCCCATTCCAAATCTAGGGATAAATGGAAGCACTTGATTCAAGAAGGGTATACGTATCTGTATTCATGAGATGCTCGAAAATACAATCAGGAAAGGCACCGCATGACGTCATACAATTTTATCCGGCATCACCGGGCATACAATCCCGTCAGAGGGGAAATTAAGGTTCAGATAGAGTCGTACAAGTGAGTTGATTCATCGAAATGGTTGCATATATTATAATGGGCATGATTTCTATTGCTCTAAGTCTCTCCGCAACCTGATGCGATAGAAGGTGGCAACTGACATTAATATTGAGGGTTGTAGTCCACGCCGGTGATGGGAGAGGAGTTGAACTCGTGATTAAAGCACTGTTATCCAACATCATAAAGTGTACAGACCCCGCCCTAAGTGAAAGAAATGTTCGAATAAGATAGTTGCCAACACTGCATTAAAGGACCACAGCATGTGTGACGATGAGATAATGACAGACCAGAATGCGAGAGGACTACGTAATACAAGGCCGCTCACCGGAGTGTGCCCTTCTTCCTCCTACAGATATTATAAAGCTCCTTTGCATTTTGGGCGGGAACTATCCGAAAGAGTCCTGTGGGTCGCTTTCCTCGTATATAAGAGGGTGGCCAGGGTCAACCTGCGAATCGCCAAATTATGACGGACCCGCGAAACCATCCGCTTTGTTACCAATCTCATCGCCAATGTTATACACGAGCGGAGCACAACCTAATTCGTGACCAAGGCGTTTTATGGGCAAAGACTCTGAAGTTCTCGCATCTCCAGAGCTCCATGCGACCAGGTGGGCACTTACAAGATCATGAACCTTACGAAGGCGTAATGTCTTGAAGATATCGCATCTCAAGTCCCAGTAAAGCCCGAAATACAATGTGGGTTCAAGGATTGCATGTGTACAGGACCGACGTAGAACCTTGTAGAGAACACCGAAGCCAAGACATGTCGCCGCAAAATGCTCCAAAAAATAAACGCTGGGCAATGATAGACCAAAAACGAGCAAAGTGTACCAAAATGTTTCTTTGCTGTATGACATCAGTTCGAAATTCCGTACCGCTTCATGGTCTTGTGATCGTTCGCCAGACACTCCGCCGACAAACTTTCAAACCGCACACACAGCCACCGCATAACTTGCAAACATGCCAGTGACTACAGCTCTAGGCTTCATTTTAATAACTTCCGGATTGTCGCTTTATGTCTTTTTTCGCAGCCTGAACGCGTTCTTGTCGGTTTTGTGTGTTCACTGGCGGGGAAAGCTAACCGGCCAGCACAACGAACCACACAACGAGAGCGCAAAGAATGCGGAGAAACACCGATGTTAATGCTCTAGCAATCACGGCTGTAGGTTTCGGGCAACCGCTGAGGGGAAGGTCGAAGGAGGCAACGTACCGTAACATTCATTCCGACGGATGGGGCATAGCGGGGTCGAAAGCCGCGGCAAACTGTGGGAACGCTGAGGATCCGGCGGCGACCTTGCTCCCCCGCTCTACATTTGCGGGAAACCTAAGCTTCGTTGATTGAAGTTTTTCCAAAACTTCAGGAAATCAGGACATGGTTGAGATCGCGGGTGCAATATCTGCTAAAGGGTTGCATTTGATATTCGTCTCTAGTCTTGAGAGAAGGAGCGCAGGTTTCCGCGCGTTGCTCGTCGCCGTGCCTGACGCAATGGACAAGTGGTCTTGCCCCAACCACCACTCGATAAACCATCACCACACCCGTTCCTCCAAAACGCTTTCATCCCGGGAATATTCGAAGTTTTATGCTCCAACGTATTAAGATTCGGATCGTGCATCGAATACATATACCCCCTTCTTGGCTCGCGATGTCATCGGGAACCTCAGCCGGGGAAAGAGGAGGAGAAATACTTCCCGCTATCGAAACAGTCCTCGAGACGGCAAGAGCGGCGGTATGTGGATTAGGGGTATTTGGCTTAGACGCCGCCATAGGGAGTGTGCTGTCTGTCGTGACTAATCTGCGGGTCAGTGGTGATCGCTGCCCCTATGCACGTCCATTCAACTGACTCGACGCTGCGCAGGGTATGAGGGCCAAGGAGGAGAGTCTTAGGTCGTTCTTGGATGGTGTCAGGCGCTTCCACGATGCTATCACATATATTCGAAATGTGGCCTCGCAAGCGAATCAAAGGCGCGTCCCTCCAGACCTAGAGAACCGTATTAAAGTTCTTGTAGAGTAAGTTTCGGTCTATTTCATATCACTACTCTCGCCACTTAGCCTGTTACGAAGGGATATGGAATCGATGACAGCCCGGGCCAAAGAGCCTCTCAGGGCTGGACCTGTGCGGAAATTTCTTCTGAATAAAGAATTCAGTTCGGTCGTAAATCAGTTAAACACCGACCTTGATCGAGCAATCCAACATTTTATGGTACGTCCTCCTCGCCTAAACGGTTCTCAGAGGGATCTCAATCGAGATTTCTTGCGTTGGTTCAGATACAAGGTGGAGCTGCGACCGAGGCAGCGGTGGCAGAGACCCTCCAAGACGTCCAAGCGGGATTTCATGCGACCATGGTCGATGTTGGAGCAGCCCGTAGCGATATAGCTGAAGTTTCCGAAGGGGTTTATTGGGCCCAATCGGGGGTCCAGGAGTTAAACCAGCGCGTCAGGACATGGTCAGATCCAGTTTCTACCGGCCTATACCAAATGGATGTCGGATTGACCAGGGTCACGCACGATGCTCAGCGGTTAGAGGCGGTTGTATTGGTATGTTCGAAATATTTAAGTGAACTTCATCTGATGATTTGGAGTGCTTAGGACCAGCGTTTGCTCCTCCTTCCAAGCGCAAAAGCCCACTATGACTCGCAGTCTCGGGAGGGCGCGCATGGATGTTTCCAGGGCACTCGGAAGAAGGTGCTCAGAGAAATTTACGACTGGGTGAATAGCAAAGGTCCAGAGTCACCCCCAATTCTTTGGCTTTGTGGTCTCGCCGGAATCGGCAAATCCACCATCGCGCATACAGTCGCGGAAGAAATCGATGCGGATGGCCGCCTGGGCGCGCTGTCCGGATTTGGGAGTACCGCACAGGAACAGTATTGAAGTCAATTGCAATGTGCGGCCAAGTCTACGTCTCGCCCTTCGGATCTCAAATGATGGCGATAGCCCCAGGGCTGCGCGTGCTGCAGTTCTGGGACACAGAGACCTGGCACCTTGTTGAAGAAAAGACTGCCGGCCCTACAGCGTATATGGATACTAGCATCGTATTTTCCCCTGACAGTCGTACATTTGCAGTATCCTCCGCCGCGAAATCCCTTAGACTGTGCGACATTCTCTCATTCAGTAGTGTTTCTAGCCGGGAGCTACACGCCTGGTCTACCTTAGCCGCTTTTGCGGCGTCGAGTGACGGCTCCCGTGTTGTAGGGCGTGAGGAACCTGGATCGCACCCAAGCCGTTTGTGTGTTTGGGATGTGATTGACGGCAATTTGGGTGAGATGAATCCTGCTTTCCTCTATTCGGAGGGTAATCTGACCTTTGAAGAATTATTTATTTATATAGTGGGGGAATCAAATTGCATCACTGTCTGGGATAGCGACCAACTAGAAGTTGTCACCAGAAAGTGCGTAGGGAAGTCTGTGGCCAACGGATCATTTAGGTTCTCCCACAATTCGAGTCTCCTGGCGACGGTATACCACACCACCATGTCAGATCTAGCTCTCTCTGTACAGGTGCTGTCCACGAGATCATTGGAGCCCGAGGCATCTTTCAGTCTTCCGTCGTCCAAAGAGATTTTTCTGCCGCAAATGACCTTTCTGGAAGATGACTCACGCCTGCTGTTTGTGTTCGACACGGGATATAATCTCTGGGATATCAGCACCGCGAGCTGTCTTTGCACTTTCGACCTAGTCGAGGGAGGCATCCCCAGTACTATACCGTACCCTTACCAACTCAGCAAAATCACAATAAAAACACTAGGATATGGAAATGACTATCCTTTTCGACTTTGGCAATTTTCCGAATCCATCACAGTCGAAACCTTCGACCATGGAGGTGGCGGTATGTTTGGAATTGTCGACGGTCAACCCATACATCTCGAAATCCGTGACGATATGCTTTGGGAGCTCGATCATTCTACCGAAAGACCTCTTTGCTGGCTTCCAATTTCGTGGAGGCAGCCAGGGAGTCGAGCCTTCCCTGGACCGGTTTTAGCTTTCGGCTTGGACGGATGCGACATTGGGGTTCTAAACATTGCCTCGCTCAGAAAGCAATGTACCAGCATCAGAAGAGCCCGAAATTCAAACAGTAGTACCTTCAACATAAAATGATTTTAATAACGTCAATATATCGCACGCACGGCCATCTGTGGGTGCTTGGTCGGGGCGTCCATGTTCAGACTGCCTTTCCACATCCCTTATGTGTGAGGCCTTCAGCAGTCACAAATCACTGCTTACAGCACCCCGTTAGCTCAAATACTGTCCGGATCTTGTGCCGTTATTGTTTCGATTCTGCATTGCTTGGCCAAACTAGCAGAGTTCTAAGCCTGCGAGACTGTTAACAATTACAGATTTTCACCCGTTAGCTTTTCACAACAGGTGATTGACCGTTTACGATTTGCTTGGAGAGAAATGATCCAAGATTCATGCGTCTTGTCCCTAAAGATCCCGCTGAAGTCCAGGGGTTCGAAATCGCCGCGAAGCAGAACTGTTAGATTTGTTGGCCTCAGTCGCCTTACGGTCAGGTGCGTCACACGAACGAAATACTTGTCGGAAGGCAGGTATGAATTGAGGCTCCGACGGTTGAGTGTGCAGTGAGGTTGTGAGAGAAGTCGTGCTAAGTCTGCAGGACCCACAGAATGTTTCGTTGCCTCACCCCCTCTCCGACTTCCCCCTTTCGCAGTAATGCCGGTGGCCTACGACAAAGACCAACCTCTCAATATCGAGAGATTCTTTGGTATCTTGGATTTTCTACGCCTATCATACGCTGGTTCCTGGTCCCACCTATATCGAATGAAATATCTCGGACATTTATGGACCCCCCACAACTATGTTTCGGATGTGGTTGGTCAGGGGCCAGTAAGTACTTTTTTCGTATGTTGTGGGACCTCCACAAAGCTACCATATAGATGTAAACTAGACCAGAATCAATGAAATATATTGTTTCTTTTACGGATATCTTCAGGTCACGACACTGATTGCGTATAAAAGCATCGCAAAACCGGAATCGATCAGAGAATAAAGTGGTATGCATAATTGTGCTAGGCTCTCAAGAAAATGTCGTCCTAAACCACTCACCCTGTATTCCTACCCAGGCAATTCACAAAGGCATAGTCAGCAAACAGTTCTGTTGTGGTATGGCCCATACATTAGAATCATTAGAAAGGCTTTGGGCCGAGCTATGGAGAGGTCTAATATAGGCTGGACCATACCATGTCGTGTTGGTGTGGCTAGGCCCAGATAAGAATTAGTGTGGCCAGTGCCAAGCACAATTTGGCTGGCTACCTCCAAGCAAAAGTTAGGCTGAGCAGCCCCGGCAAATGTTAGCGTGATCAGGGTCCAGTAACAAGTAACGCGGGCCACTCCACACTAAATTTACGTGGAGCCCCCTGCAATATCTCAGATATTGAAATGAAAACGATTGGTAATATACACTCACGTGACACTAGCGCCGAGTAGAACGCCGGGCACTCCGGCCAGAGAGCGGACCGGGTCTAAATTAACCGTTGAGGAACTGACCGGGCCAGCCCCTGAAACGTTTTCCCCTCGTATCTCTGTCGTCCCTCCACCTTCTTCCGCCATTAAAGCTGCGTTTGGAGGCTATAGTTATTCCTAATATATTGAAGCTGGAAAATCTCGCTTTTGGGGCCATTTGCGAACCCCAAGAAACGAAATGCGTAAATTGTGGAATTTCCCCTACATTCAACTGTGGATTATTATATTCAGGCATTAGAATACCGTTAAAAAGAATATTATACGTCATTGAGATACGCTACAAGTGCCAGACCCTGAGAATACCAGAGGAAAATGATCCCAAAGCCTAATTTGCCTTCCCAAAGTACTAGGCTCTGGAAACTTCAGATCAGCAGAATATTTTAACCCTAACGTATAGGTCAGATCGTATATAATATCTGGTTTGAATAGAGCCCCACATATGCGACTATATATGTGGAAGGTGATCAATTGGGCCTCAGGGGTTTCTAGCCCCTCACCCCTGAGACTGCAGAGAGAGATTTAGCCACGGAATAGGGCTGCCAACCTAATGAGTATGAATATATCTGACATAGCTTCTGAAAGGGGGCAAAAATGAGTGAGGGAGGGAGTTGGTGGATTTTGGTCTTATATGCATGGGTTACTGGGGATTACTGTGACTAAATCTTGTACAGCTTGATCATCAGGAAAGCTAGGACAGTTCTACCTTTTGTAACTTATTCCTATGTATAACTATGTAATATATGATTCTAATCTGAGTTTCTAAGTGCTTTTAGTCTGCAGAAACCCCAAAAATATGCTGATTGAAGCACCAAACGAGAGCTTACAAACGTAATATTGGCCATAGCCGTACCAAACCTCTTCAGAAGGCTAAGGTGCAAATAAGGACGAGCCCTCTCGATTTATACTGTTATCGGCCCTGGAGTTGCGAAGATATCAGCTCAGGAAAAGGTTAGCTGATAAGCTCTGATGTGCCCATTTTCCCATTTCATGACCTTGCGGCCCACAGACGGCTTTGGAATTTTCGGGGCTATTTTTGGGTATATCGTCGATCACTTTACCGCTACTATATCCAAGAGATGTCTCGAATCTGGGGCCCTGCTGTAGCGCTACCAAGCAGGGGTAGGTAGTCTTTTAAGGATGCTGTTCTCCACGGAAGACCTTGATTCCACAGCGTCAGACTTAAGCAACTCATATGGGGTTAGGTAGACGCTTTAAACCTGGGGGATCCGATTTTCTGTGGTGTAACTGTGTATGTGCTCCTCCATTGGTACTGTAGGGTACATGCTCTATGAAGCTATCTATAGCCACGCAGAGCAGTCGTATAGAAGCTAAATTAGGTATAATACACTTGTAAAGTATTTCGAGCAAAATCCGATACGATTTGGGCAAGCAATGGGGCAAGCAATGTGGAGGGTGGGGTAGGAACCAGGGGAGTGGAGACTCGAAACAGGGTGGTGCCTGAAGGTTAAATGATGTCATATCAGAATAGGTCAGGGTCAGAGGCTAATATGAGAACTCGATGCTACTTCTTGTTTCGGATTATTCTGGGCCCTTCGGGGGCTGGCCTCACTGAAGACGCCCACCCCAACCCCAGCCGGGAACTTCCCACCCAAAATTCGTATGAACGCCTCCACGCAAGACTACACCTTGCTGGCCATGCTTGTTTGAGACATTTTCTTACATGGAGGTCCCAGGAACATCCGAGACAAAATCTTAGTGAGAATGACCATGTTTGTTTCGGGCGGGTTCTTACAGGACTGCCCCACACATATCCGAAACATTTTCTTACTGACCAGGTCCGGCCATATCCGAGACATAAATGTGAGAGGTCCACGAATGTCCGAGATAAGGTGTTAGATATGGCTCCTGGTCCAGTCGCAGGTTCCGATCGGTTTGCTGCCGGTGAATGTTTTGAATATCAAGAACACGTTGGGAAGCGAAGGCAAAAGTAGACGATTGGTCCAGAATTTGTTCAAGCGAAGTCGCGAGGCTGCAGCTGCCAGCCCGTCGGGGAGTTGTGCGGGGGGTGTCGGTTGTTTCAACGCTGGGCGGCGGGTGACGGGACGGACGGAAGACCTGAGTTTTCGCGGGGCCAAGCGGTACTGAATGTTCAACTGATCCCTTTCGATAGCAAAACTTCTTTGTCGAAGCTTATATTATAGGACTATTCGTTGTCGTCAATGCTCACCACGCCTGGGATCCCTGTGGTGTTATACAGGGCGAAGAGCGACTGCCATCAGGCTTACTTGCTGTGAGCCTTCTCGCGTTCTGATCTGCCTGTCAATATCCAATCATTACGTAGACATATACTGAGACCCTTTTGATGCAGAGATTGACTTGTAAACTTTTCTTTCTGGCGGGGGCTTGTATATATGTGTATGTACCTGACCGTCGGTGTCTGGCGTCACAGTTTCGGCAACCACACAAATATATCCCCTCTGAATTCAGTGTCACCAGATACACTCAATTTTAGACAAAGGGAGTGGGGAAAAAGCTAAGTTGGCGTGCCTTTGCTTGCAGCACCTTTAGAACTCTTATGGCTTGGCTCCGTCCGATTGACCAGTTCACTTTATTCTTCCATTTGCCCCAAGTACAACCATTCAATTTACGGTGCAAGTTGCTGTTAGCTGTAATGTCGAACTCGTCGTTCTTGGGGCAACCATGTTGTGACAGGAGGACGCAACGATTCGAGGCCTGCAGTGGCACCCGTCAACTCTCGACACTGAAGACTTGACAGTACGATATATCGGGGAACAAGTTAACGCAAGGATCCCCGAAACTACTTATTCTGCACACAAAGAGGTTAGGAAATGAGCTCCTCAGCATACACTTGTGTATGGAGTGAACCGTCCGATTTCCGACTCGCGGGTTCGCTTTTCTTTTGGCTCTTCCACAATTCCTGCTAAAGGATTGCAATAGATGGTCAACTTCTTGAACGAATTGGAGATCATGGACGCTTCCCTTTCAGAAGCAGGAACGAAGGAGACTGAGGTTTGTCACTGGGGTGTCGACGAACGGACAACTTTGCCGTCCCGAACATCACGTGCTGCTTCGAGTTCGGAGCGTTCAAACCACTCCCCCATCACCGCACGACAATCACGAATGGTAGCTACTACTCTCCACCGCGCTCAACTCAAGCAAAAGGCGTAGGAAGCCAGAGGAAGATGAACTACAACTAGTATGATGCTGCTATCCGCCCCCGATCCGACTCGACCTCGGCCTGAACGAGACCAATTAAACAAGCTGTTGAAGTGGTTCTTTCATCCCCTCCCAGTGGCATTCGGCTGTCGAGGCCGGTTCCTTGGCACGAGCGTGAGCACCCGCCACAAAATGGTCTGAGGCTCCTCGCATGGATGATCAGACTGGGCTCGGTTTCATTTGCCCATTCCGATTTTCCTCCTGCCCCTGCATACCGAGTGAAGACAGGTTGGGAGGCTCTGAAGACCTTCTTCGACAATACGTACAAGGTCTCGGCATCATATCATTGCCGAAGGAGCACATCGCCCGGAAAGCTCAGGACTTTATGTCAAGGAGATGGGATTAGGGCGAGGTCGCACACAACAACACCACCCAGAGACAACGTCGACCTCGTTCAGCACCTTGGGATCAAATCGAGGAGAGGGAGGAAAGACAAGATGCAGAAATGACGAAAAATGGTGCGTTCAACCTTTGTTTTGGGGGATTATCGGTGACGAGTATTGCCATCGAGGGAGGGGAGGGTCACTGGAACCGCTAGCGTCCGCGTCACACATGGGCCCAGACATGGAGTTTGAAGGCAGGAGGAGCTCTATAAAACAAGATCTGATTGGTTGCTATCTTCCTAGGTGAGAAACTGTAGCTTGGGCGGACTTCCGTGCTGAAGCGGAACTACATTTAAAAGGAAGGGACCCTCCTTTTACGCCGCCACCGCCCCAAGACATTCTTCTTCCTTTCCTCTTTCGCTCGTAAGTTACCATCTCTTGGGATCGGGGTTTTAGCCTCCCTCCCTCTGTTTCGCGGCCCTCACTGGCTGTCCCATGCAGATTCACATGTTGTTCGCAAAAGCACGGCTTACCTCGAAAGGGCCTCAAATACCTTGGACGACGAGATCTTCCCGGTGTTCGGAGTAAACGTCTCTGCGTTTTGCATGTCGCCTTTCCGCCTAACTCGAGGCCCGAGCAACCCGATTCCAACGCCTTGGTGCACAAGCGACGCACCGCAACTTCCGCTCGAACTGGACCCGCCGTCATGAACAGGAACTCCGGAAGTGAGCAAATGGGCTGAACGCTGGCAGAAACTACGATTTAATAGAAGAAAACCGCATCTCGAAGCGCGGTTACGGGGATTAAACTATTTGGAAACCCCCCTTCGGAGAAACCCCCTGAGAAACCCCTTCCGATCGGCGAGTCCGGCTTTGTCAGCGCCGTCCGATCGGGTGGGGTTCTGCTGTGGGGGTCTCTCGAAGGGAGGGCGGGGTGTTCGTTGGCGTGCGAGGACGTGACCTCACCGTCGCCCTCCATAGACCGCCGCCGACAGCGACAGTAAGAGCAAAGACGAGATAGGCTAATGCCCCTCTCGTGAAAGTCTTGTATGTGTTTAATTGGTTATTATTTTGTGTTATACCTACCTTCCCTTTGTGGACAGAGTATATATCCGAAGGGATTAGCATCAAGCGGCTGTGGTGGCAAGTAGTTTAGAGGCCCCGTGTATTAACTTTCTAATTACATGTGGTTTGAAATGGGTGAAGGGGAACATCCCCTGCAGATGGTCATTTTGTCCTTATTGCCGCCGTTCTCAACGGTGGCGGACGAGTACATTCGTAATGGACCCTGAGGCGACGGCGAGGTCAAGTCCTCACACACCAACGAACGCCCCGCCCCCCCTTTGAGAGACCCCCACAGCAGAACCCCACCCGATCGGACAGCGCTGACAAAGCCGGACTCGCCGATTGGAAGGGGTTTCTCAGGGGGTTTCTCCGAAGGGGGGGGGGTTTCCAAATAGTATCACCCAGGTTACGGGGCTAACAGGGGCCGACCACATGGTATGTGGCGTCAGGCCTGGTGTTGACCACGAGAGTCGACCACGGTCACGACTGCCAAAACTAATTTTTCTCTGCATTTTGGCCGCCATTCAGATGCACGTTCACAAAAACAGGACGACTATATCATGGGGCCAATCGGAGGGGGGGGGGTCATGGTCTACCTGTTCGTATCCGCCGCAAGCCGGCCTGCACATCCGGGTAGCCAGTTTGCATGACGTGTTCAGCTTGTCCGTTCTCGAGCTACCATACCAATGCGTCAGAAGTAGGTTTTCTTCGCCAAGTTCAAGACCAAGTTGCCGCCGACACGACCATGGACGCAGACGTTCGCCATCGCCTCGTCTCAGGTTGCCCCCACCGGCGATCGTGGAGTTGGAGCTAAGGGGAACCTCAAGCAATGCGAAATCGACTCCATAATGGCCTCAAAACTCCATTCGAACCCGCCCCGGAGCCTTGGGACTCTAATGGACGATCGAGGGCCGCGCGTAGGGCTATCGGAGATTTTTTGGAGCGGGTGGGATCCAGTCTCAAGGCGACGATCGACTCGTAAGTCGTCTTTCCTATTTCTAGCTCTAAGAAAAACTTATAACGTCTAATTTGGTTGGATCTATTCTAGTGACGGGTCTGTCGTCGACAGCAACCGGCGAGAAGGAGACTCAAAACCCGTCCCGTTTTATAGTCGCCCATGCTCCCGAAGTCCGCCCGCCAACAAAACAGATCCCCAGGCGGAAAATACTGCCGAGACAATGGGTGGTCGCTCGGCGTCGAAGACCTTGAAGGCCAACATTGTCGAGCAGCTTTTGGATACAGGTTTCTCGGGGCGCGCAGCTTCATGGTTCGGAGATCACAGGCTTACAACGTTCTCGTAATTACGAGTACGCTTATATCCAACATTTTAGCTCTTAACCCGTTGTGTTTTCTATAATATAGAATTTGGTTTTCCTTGAACTAATGTGTAAATTTAGGACCGCGTGCTGCCGGTCTGGAAGCGTTGCAATTCGGGTCGATTCTAACAGAGTGACGAACGTCGCGGCATGATAAGAACGCATCGCTGGCCGAGCTTTTAGTCACTCGATGAGTCCAACTCTAACGGTGTATCATCAGCTTATGCATATTGTGGCCTTACCATGAGCCGGACTTTTTCACAGCTTGGCCTAGGCGAAGGGTCGGCTGCTGGAGAGGGTACGAGGGAGTAGATGGACCCTGTTCGTTTCCACATTCGTCACTATCTACAACCTTCCCCCTTGTATCTTGCGTACCGGCGGTTCTAACGGACGTTGATAGAAAACGATGGAATTTCGTTAAGCCAGGCTCTACAACGATTTTAGCTCCATGATTCGTGCACAAGACCCAAGCGCACTCTAGCGATTCCACTCGCGGTTAGTTCAAGTTGCCTTTCGTTCTTATATGTCATTTTCTAATCATAAGACGTGCTTCGACCTTTTCATGCAGCGTTCCGAGTGGCTTATACATCTCTATTTGGACCTTATTTCCTTTGGGACAGGATTTTGTTTATCTTCGATGACGTTTGGAGCCGAGACTTTGGGTCGCCGTGTTGGATGTTCGGTTTCCTTATCGGATGTTCAAACACATCAACTACAGATGGAATTCATTTCTATCCCATATATTAAGACTCGGGACCAAGGGAGTGGGCCCAGGCTAAGCTGAGTTGGGAGACTTTGGACAACAGGGCCTACTGAACGGTTGGGGTGTTGGGCCCATCCGCCTGGACGAGGCATATCTTGGTACGCCCTCTAGCTCCTTTTACATGTCATACTTTACTCGTACTCCAGACTGACGTCTCCACCCCTTGGCGCACCCCACTTATCCCAAGAGTCGCAGTTCCGCATGCACCATCAAAATCTCAGACAGCCTCAGGCTCCTCTTCTCCCACCACCGATCCCTCCCCCTCTGTACTGCTAGTGGCATCCCTATCGTCACCAGGTCACCAAACCTCCCTTAAGCTTTAACCTCACCATCCATCTAACCGACACTGTCTCCGAAATCAAGCTTCAGCTCGAAAAAGAACACATTCGAACACTTACCGCCGATTCCCAACATCTCTTCATCACAGGCAAAGTTCTCGCCGACCACCAGCTCTTGAAAGAGTACTCCATCTCCACCGACTGTCGTTTCCAACCCTCACAACGAAGCCAGGAAGCACGTGAGCTGGAGAGGAACGCGCTGCCGCTCCCGCTGGTGGCGTCGTGATGGCTGAACCAGGATAGTTTGCCGCTCCAGCGCCGTCAGCTTTGAATCTGCCCGCACTAGCCTCTGCGAAGGGGCACGGACGTTTCCTCAGCAGCGCTGCGGACACCATGCCGCTTCCCTCACTCACTCTATCTCCTACTCCATCACCTGACGGTCAGACACCCGGCATTGACCTCGCACTGGCCGTCGAGCTCGACATGCAACCCGACCCACCACGCGGATCGACCCCAAGGCAAGACGCGTATGTTAAGAGGGTAAACTGATGAGCAGTGGAGATGGTAGTCAACAATAGAATAATGATTCTAGTTACCACTCGTACAAACGTTTATATACGACAGAGTAAACAAACTAAACTAAACAATGTTTGAATGCATATTCTAACACACCCCCTCAATCGAAGATTGTTTACATAAGTCCTAATCCAATTCGATGTTGTTCGACCCATGGTTTTGCTAGTGGCTTGGTGAGAATGTCTGAAGTCATTTGTTCTGTTGGAATGAAATGTACTGAAAGGTTTTTACGACGGACTTCCTGACAGATCCAATGATGTCTGATATCTACATGTTTCATGCGTCCATGATGTTCGGGAGTTTTGATGACAGCGATGGCAGATTGGTTGTCCATGATTAATGGTGAGGGACCTTCGACTTTGAATCCTAACTCCTTCAATAATCCGCGCATCCACACTACTTCTTGCCCTGCGGTTGACGCTGCAATATATTCTGCTTCTGTTGATGACCATGCTACTGAGGTTTGCTTCTTGCTAGACCAGCTTATAGCGCCCGTTCCCATCTTGAGGAAGTAGCCTGTGGTCGACTTACGAGTGTCGAGGCAGCCAGCATGGTCTGCATCACTGTAGGCACGGAAGATCTCGCTGGACAGTTGATTTTCGCCCTCAATCGGTTGGTAAGTGAGCTTGAGGTCCATTGTGCCTTTGAGATAACGGAATAAATGTTTGACAGCTTTCCAGTGTGGGACTCCAGGGTTGCTATTGAATTGGGCAAGTTTGGCTATGGAGAATGCGATATTGGGTCTTGTCGCGACGGCAAGGTACATCAGAGCTCCGACTGTCACGATCTTAGTAATAGGGACCGAGCAGGGCGTATCTGAACTGTAGGACTGTGGGCTTGGGTTGTGGGATTATGGCTTTGGGCTTTGGTTAACAGAGAGAGATCACCACCCGATCGTAATCAGTATGGCACAAAGGTCGAGGGACTATGAGATTGGAGTAGACAAGAGGCGGAATGAGGAACAAACCACCTCATTCCGCTGTGGTTAAATACTAAGGAGTGGCTGTGACTAGAATGTCCTAGAGTAGTAAAGAATGTGATAGAATGTCAAGGAAAGGCTGACGCGTCGAATGAGTAAGAGAAACATGGGATACATGAGGGGATGAGTAAGGAGTGTGTGGCGAAGGTGAGGTGACGATGCGATCGAGGGCGAAAGTTATGGGGACACGGGGTAGCCGTGGGAATGCGGGTGGATCCTGGGTTTGACATATTGACTTTTGTTGTGACATGTGGTGAGGTCATCACACCAACTGCGTTCATATATGGTTTCTTCTCCAGTTCCGCGATGTCTTCGTCAGATTTTGGAGCTTGATCTCTCGTGAGTTTCGAACCAGGATCCATTGGGGTGGCGACAGGTGCGCAATCAGCCATGTCGAATCGGTTGAGCATGTCGATGATATACTGGCGCTGGGACAGTTGGAGGCATCGTTTTTCTTGGTCATAGTCTATCTTGATTCCAAGAAGATATGATGCTGGCCCAAGATCTTTGATCTTAACGTGTTTCGAGATCTCGGATTTAACCCACTTGACTCGCTCTCCATCTTTTGAGACTATTGTGACATCGTCTACAAATACTGGGAGGATAACTCTGACATCGTCGGACTGCCAGACATAGACCGATGGGTCTGCATTGATCTGCTTGAACCCGATCTTTTCGAGTGTCTCTCCTAGTTTTTGGTACCAAAGTTGTCCAGCCTGTTTGAGACCGTAGAGTCCTTTTCTGAGTCGACACACCCACTTCTGTCCCTCGGGTCCTTGTTCCATGAAGCCTTCTGGTTGCTGCATATACACCTCGTATTCTTTTTTGAGTTCTCCATTCAGATATGCGTTGGAGATGTCAAGGGATTCGATGTGCTCGCCAGAGAGTGTGGCTTGGGCAAGGATTGCTTGGAGGGCAGCCAGGTGTGCAGTTGGGGCGAAGACTTGATCAAAGTCGATTCCTGGAGCTTGGGCATATCCCTTAGCCACCAGTCGTGCCTTATGTGATGACCTCACCACATATCACAACAAAGGTCAATATGTCAAACTCAGGATCCACCCACATTCCCACGACCACCCCGCATCCCCATAACCTTCGCCCTCGATCGCATCGTCGCCTCACCTTCACCACACACTCCTTACTCATCCCCTCATGTATCCCATGTTTCTCTTACTCATTCGACGCGTCAGCCTTTCCTTTGCATTCTACCACATTCTTTACTATTCTAGGATATTCTAGTCACAGCCACTCCTTAGTATTTAACCACAGCGGAATGAGGTGGTTTGTTCCTCATTCCGCCTCTCGTCTACTCCAATCTCATAGTCCTTCAACCTTCGTGCCATTCTGATTACGATCGGGTGGTGACCTCTCTCTGTTAACCAAAGTCCAAAGCCATAGTCCCATAGTCCAAATCCATAGTCCCACAGTCCAGATACGCCCTGCTCGGTCTACACTGTTAAGATCGTGACACCTTATATCGTTCGATTGACCCATCAGACTTGCATTTTACTAAGAACACCCATCTGGAGCCAATGGCCTTCCGTCCTTCAGGGAGTTGGACGAGGTCCCATGTTCCGTTTGACCGGAGTGCTTCGACTTCTGTTTCGGCTGCTTCCATCCACTTTTCTGCATCAGGGCGAGACATGGCTTCTTTCCAGTTGCGTGGGGAGTCCTCTGGTCGAGTGGCAACACTTAGGGCTTTTTCTCGTGCTATCTCAAAACCTATTTTGTGGGCAAGGTCCCATGGGATGAAATTGTTGCTGACGCCGTACACATATTCGAGGGAGTCTACAATGGGCGTTGCTTTGAGTGCGCTTTCAATTTTGACTTCTTCCTCGGGGTCAGGAGACATGTCGAGTGCAGAGAACTGGTTTGTAGTTGGGAAAGCACCAGGTGGTGGGTGTTCTGGTGTATCTGGAGGATTTTGTGCACCCCCTCGATCCAGTACATGTTGGGCTTCTTGATGTGGCTGTTCTCTGACACCCCCTTGACCGATTACGACATCCATATCTCTATCGTCTATGTCCTCTAATCGTACTTGTCTTGGAGCTGGCTGAGTTCCTTTACGCTTCCCTGTGCCATCATAATAGTCTGTGACTTTTTCTGCCGCTTTCCTTACTGGTCTCTTGGAAATGGCAGCTGGATAGGGGACTCAGGCTCAGATTTTACTTCTGGAGCTGGTGGAGTGGCCGGACGGAGCAGCTTATACGTCACAGGAGGTGGGACAGATGGAGCAGCTGTGGTCGCTGGGGATGATGGAGCAGGGGGAGGTGCAGGAGGTGTACTGGTGGTGGAGTCGCTCTCGTCATCTTCAAAGCCTGAATCGTCCCAAAAAGATTTAATATGGAGGGGATTCGGAGTGTCTGTGTCCTTTTTCAGCCCAGGGAATGAACTTTTGTCAAAGATTGCGTCTCTGGTGACTCCGAGCTCTAAGGCTCCTGTGCAATATTTCCAGCCTTTCATCCCTTTCTCGAATCCTATGAAGATTCCCTTTTTGGTGTGCGATTCAAGGTTTTTCCTGTCTTTTCTGGCAATGTTCACGAAGATCCTGCATCCAAATGTGCAATACATGGTGAGGTTAGGTTTTTGTCCATGCCACACAGCATAGGACGTTGTTTCTGAGAGCGCAGAGGATGGAGTGGCATTCAGGATTTCTACAAGGTAAAGCAATGCCTGGCTCCAGAAACTCTGAGGGAGGTTTGCTTGGTGTAACATGGCAACGATTCCTTCAGCGAGTGTCCGATTCAGTCTTTCGGCTACGCCATTCTGAGAAGGTGTTGCCTTGACCGTTTTTTCTCGGATGATGCCTTGTTTGCTGAGGAAGTGGTCTAGGTCTTTGCTCATATATTCGCCTTATTTATTGTCACGAAGAATTTTGACCTTCTTCCCTGTTTGCTTTTCGGCTGTTCTGATGTATGCTTTTATGAGTTCTGAGGCTTCCTTCTTCTTTTTCATTGGGAATGCCCATTTATATCGGCTTGCGTCATCCACAATTACTATCCAGTATTTGAAACCTGAGACCGTCTGCGGTAGGGGGCCATGTACGTTGGTGTGGATTCTCTCGAGTACTTCCGTAGCACGGTTCGAAGCTAGTTTTGGGAAAGGATCGCGATGTTGTTTCCCTGCTATGCAATGTTCACATGTGTCTGGGATATCTGCCCCCCCTCCACAATGATGCCTTTTACAAGGTCTTGCTTCAGCATGCGTTCTAGCCTTGCTTTTCCAATGTGCGCCAGTCGGTTGTGAAGGAGATCCTTTTTGATTGATACTACGAAGGCTTTTTCTGTTCTATCGAGAGTGATTCCATCCAACATGGCAACTTTCCCATTTATCGTGCCGGTGAGGATGACATTGCTACCACGCTTGAATACTAAATTCCTTCCTTCGATTTCAACACGCAATTTTGCATCCAAGACGGCAGACACAATCGAGAATAAATTGTTTTGGAGCGATGGGACATACAGGACCTTAGAGAACATGACTGATTGCAGATTCTTAGAAGGAGTGAACACGACTTTCCCTTTGCCAGTAGCATAGACAACCTGGTCATTGGCTAAGTGTATGGGTATGTGGCAAGGTTCCATATCTCTTATCCATTCTCTGTGAGGGGTCATATGACTGGTTGCCCCTGAATCTGCATTCCAGAAGGAGTCAGCACGCGTGACGCGAGCTCTAAGGGTAGGAGGGTTGGAGATTTGCCTTACTCCTGCTGTGAGGGCTCCTTCTTTTCCTTCTTCATTCGTTGCTTTGGCCCCTTCCTGCTTGTCCTTGAGCTTGTTGCAATCTTTGGAGTCATGCGACTTATTCTTGCCATGGATCTTGCAGAAGTATTTCCCCTTGTCTTTGGGTGTACAGTGTGACAGGTCACTTCTCATCTCATGGACCATCACCTCATTCCGACGGACTTCGGCCTCCTGGGACCAAACCTTCACCACCACCCGATCCGGATTTTTAAAAGGAGTCGATTGCCGCAAAAATCTCGTTCAGGGTCCGAAAACCCTTGTTTCAAATTATTTGGCGTTGCGTGTTAGTCATGGTGGTGTGGCCTGTGGCTGGTGGTGAAGAAATAATTAATTAATCTAGCCATTTTTTGATCGCTGAGACCGACCGAGAGAAAATGCAGTTTGGTTTTTGATTACACTCCGTTCTCTACTACATGCCACTATCAAAAAAGAGAAAGGTGGCTCGGGAAAGAGAGTATAATAAACGGAGGCTCAAGGGCTGGACTGCCGACCTCAACCCCAATAGCGACACTGATACGGAGTATGCGGACGTCTCCGGTTGTGCTACCGATGACAACAGCTCAGGTCCACCCACGACATCATCAATTGAGACTTTGGAATCCGAGGACGAGGAGAGCGACGGGTCAGACCTCCTTGAAATGGAAGAATCGCTGGTTGATTTGGACGATTGGGACCCTGCCTTCCAACCCCTTTCTGGGCTTTGCCCGCTGTTCACAAGACCGGTATGTAACCAGACGCTCATGCGAGAGACAATCTAACAGTCTTTTAGAATTTCGTTTAGAGGAGTTAAAGGTCCAAGACGGGGAGTCTACACTGGCGACAGCAGAACCACGCGCTGGAGAGAGCGAATGCGTGAGGCAGAACGCGGCAAACAAGCCCGGAAGTCTCATGATATCCGCACCTACTTTGAGCCAAAGTCCTCTCAGGTTCAAGACAAGGTTGACACTGTGGGGGATTTGGAACCAATAGCCGAGAACCAAAGGCCTCCGAGTGAACCGCTGTTGAATGCTGTTCGGCCAGGAAGCAGTTCCTCATCTGAATCCACTCAAACAGCAACTACAATCGAAGACAATACTCACTTTGTTGAGGTAAACGAAGAGGTGACAGATCAGGATGCAATGCTCTCCACCGTAATTGAGCTCGGTGGGCAAGCTGAGCCGGAGGGAGGGGAATTGGGGTTGCCAAGCATAGTGAGTTCATCCTGTAATATTCAGATATGGATTGGCAATCTTAGACGTGGTTAGGTTGACAGTGCATTCGATTTGCTTACGTCCTGTCTAAATGGACTGAGTCTGGATGTTCCGGCAAACCTGGGTGGTCTTCGCATCTCAGACCGTGCGATGCGCGACGGTATTGCGGCCTATGCCCAAGCAAGAATCGAAACTTCAGCTTCGGTGGAGTCCACTCTCAGTAAAACAGGAGCAAATTTATCAGGATCAGCCTCAACTTACTACGATGTTCAAGTTGTTCAAACGGCGGAGGTGTGCGAAACGGCGGAGATGTTCGGAACGGTGGCAGCAAAAAGAAAGGAAACGGACTTCGAGTCTATGGAGAGGTTGCTGAATGGAATTCTAAAGCGAATAAAGGGGAGCACAAAGGCCGACTTACGAGACATTGCGGATGTTGCGATTATCTCCGACTACAATGTTCTTGCTCATCATCTTTGCCAGGAGGGCCATTCATCGCCAAAAACGGAAGCCAGTATGCGGATTGCGCAATCAAAGCTTACCGGAACATCCCATGAAGGAAATCCCATCACAAAGGGAAAATGGTTTGCGTGACAGCTGCGGAAGAAAGCTGCACACGTGCTGAGAACTGGGTCATTGCCAGAACGGAAGCAGGGCAAAGGCGGGGCGCACTATTCCCTATTGGATGAAATGGATGTCCAGAAGGCGGTCAACTCATTTTTCGCCTCTACAAAGATCGGAGAAGTAAGTCCCACTTCTTGTCGCAAGTTGGTACTCACCTGACTGGACTGATTGCCGCGATAGATTAGCCCCCAGAAACTAATGAACCATATGAACGAGAAAGTTCTACCAAGCCTGCCACATAACAAGAAACGGATCAGCGAATCGACAGCGAAACTCTGGATGAGAAAGTATGGGTACCAGCTCATCAGTCACAAAAATGGACGATATGAGGACGGGCATGAGCGGGTGGATGTGGTCGAGTACCGAAGGAAATTCCTTGAGGTACTGGAGAAATACGAACCGTAAGCTAGCATGCAAACTGAGGATGCTTGGAGAATAGCTAATACCTTATGTCTTGCAGGCTTATGAGAAAATATGATGGGGAGAACTGTGTTCCCTTGCCGCTTGACCTGCCTCCTGGGGTACGTGAAATCGTGGCGGCATTTCACGATGAGAGTTGCTTTCATGCAAATGACCAAAAGAAGAGACTTTGGCTTACTGAATCCCAGCAAGTGCTTCGCCAGAAATCCCGAGGTCGACTGGTTCATGTGTCAGATTTCATTGTTGAGGATCGAGGGCGGATTTTCTTGAATGAGGGGGAGGTGAAGGCACAGATGAGCCTTGACAAGTCCGAACGATTGAAAAGCTTCAATGCACGCACCGTAATTCACCCCGGAAAAAATGGAGATGGTTATTGGGATATGAAGCAGCTGCTCGAGCAGGTGAGTTTGGGTTTCTTGCACCATCGAGGGATTTCTGGACAAGTGAAGGACACGTGCATAACCTTACCCCTTTGGATAGATCCGGAAGACAATTAAGATATGTGAAATAACACATCAAGATAAGCAAATGCTGTTCATCTTTGATCAGTCTTCTGCCCATCGTTCATTTGCGGCTGATGCACTGAACGCAAGAAAAATGAATGTCAGTCCGGGTGGCAAGCAGCCCAAAATGCACACGACTCGGATCCTGATGGACAATCCGAATCCCCAGTTACGGGGTACGCATCAATCGATGATATTCCCAAATGACCATCCGGATCATCCAGGAGCAGCGAAAGGGATGGAGGCTGTGCTAAAGGAGAGAGGGCTGTGGTCCAAGCTTGAGGCGGCCTGCGCTCCGGGAAAGTTCCCGGTCGGGCGGTGTGGGAGCTGCAAAGCGTCGGTAGCGAAGCAAACTAGAGTCGAGGCTGATGCGCGAGCTAGAATGGACGCCGAGCCCGAACTGTATGGCTCGATTGGTGAGGTAATCCTTCTGCGGGTGAATTTGACAGGTACTGACTTATCTTTCTGACGCATGCAAATGCAGAGGAGGCACTCTTACCTGGAGAGAGCCTTGATATGGATGTCAATTCTGGCAAGGGGAATGTATATTGTTGCATGGAGAAGTGTCTTGCGGACCAGCAGGACTTCCATTCAGAGAAGCCTCTCCTGCAGCTGGAGATCGAAGCGGCAGGCCATCTTTGCCTGTTTCTACCCAAATTTCATTGTGAGCTCAACCCAATCGAAATGTATTGGGGATTTGCGAAGTATAGTGAGTTCTTTTGACATCGGCGCTTACCTTAGCCATCCCTGACATACCCGAACATCAGAATTTCGGGCCCAATGTGACAGAACATTTGCTTTGGCAAAGACTTTAGCTCTAGAGTGTCTTGATAGTTGCCCGCTTGTGACCATCCGCCGGTTTTTCCGTCGATCATGGCGCTATACTGATGCTTACCGGAACGGGTTGACAGGGAAGATGGCGGATTTTGCAGTCAAAAAGTACACATCTCACAGACGGATAGGGACACAGATCATGATGGAACTAGATATGCTCAGTAAATAGAGTCTATAGATGCACTTTCATTGACCTAGAGACTTCAGCTTCCACCCTTTTGACTTGGGAGAAATCCTGACTAAGCGGACCCTGAGACCCCAAACCCTTGTTTCAATTTTCTGACGACGCATTTTTCACAAAGCACCAGATCCGAAAATAGAGCACACCGTTAGTAGCTATAAGTAAATGTATCTATTTCATGCCCTTTCCAAATGGTCTACGTTGATCGGGGAGGCAGGGATAGACTTCGGAATTTTCTCAGGGTCCCATACATCTGCGCGAGATGAGACGTGACCTGGCACACTGTAGGTGTTGGCCTTTGGGGTTCCCTCGCAGCAAGGGCTGAGGAGTTCGTCATGCTCATTTCTTCGGACTTGTGTAGGGTATCTGCCTTCTGGAGGGCTGAGAGGACGTCAGTGAGGGACTGTAGTCCTGTTTGGATGATGGTATGTTTGAGGTACTGGACCTCTTCTGACTGGCCAAGGCTGATGAGGATGACGTTAATTGCGATCTCGTCGACGAGGGTTAAGGTGGTAAAGCTGTGGTCAATGATGGACTCAGTGATCTTTCCCTGGGTGATGTTCACTATGTGGGTCCGATCGGTCGTACATTTGGCAGTGGCTGTTGAGCATTTCGCTCCAGTCCCGATGCGAGCTCCCTCTGGTATGAGGGTGGCGAGTTTCTTGCTTGCGTCTACAACCCTGTTGCCGAATTCTGTGAGGGTTTCGGCAGGGTGTTGGGGGTCTTGATAGGACAGCCCCATGAGGTTTTGCATAGCAAAGATGTAGAATTAGTAGAACATTTGTATATGTTTACATTAGATATTATGTTATGTCTCGTGACGTAACGCTCCACTGTGACATCACTCCTATGTCACAGCTCTCACTCCAAAGGAGCTCCTCAAGCTCCATCACTCCTATGGAGCACTACTCCTCAGTTGGAGTCTAACTCCACTGCACAGTCACTGGAACTCTTGGAGTACTGTGCACCGCAGTAGTTACTATAATGATCTATCGCTTAACTAGTGAGAAATATGATATCATATCCACCACCTTTGTAGTATATAAGGACGTGAATACATCAGTCTGGATGGCCCTTAGATCCAACAAGGACAACCAGCTCTTACTACTACTCTAACCAATTCACATAAGTGTGTACTCAACCACCTCTTATCTCAGTTGAAAGAACTAGTTAAGACTTCCATATACACTGCGTTACAAGTAAGTAAATAGTACACCCTAGCCCCTTTCAACAAAAGAATCTCCCTCCCAGGTCCTTCTTTCGTAATGGGTGTTGAGCTTGACCCATATGGCTCTAGTGTCGTTGATAGTCTCTTCCACAATTATGGCTTGGTGTGCTTCATCCAACGTCTCCCAGATGGCTCCAGCGATCTTGTCTCGGATCTTCCTCCACTCGCGATTGTCCTTGATGTCTTCGCGGTCGGTGGTGCTGTCCGGATAAGGTTGAGAGGAATGAGGAGGTTTGTTCCTCATTCCGCCTCTTGTCTACTCCAATCCAATAGTCCCTTCAAGCATCGTGCTAGAGTGATTACGATCGCCTAGTGATCTCTCTCTGTTAACCATAGTCCAAGTCCAAGTCCATTGTCCTCGAAAGAGCTCGTCGCTCCCCCTCGTACCCTTGCCCTAGTCCAAGCTCTTGACAGGGCACCCAGGACAAGCGAAAACACTGGAATTGGTCTCCCGAGGATATTACTGGCTGTCAATGAAGAAGTACGTCAATCAATACGTGGATGGTTGCGATTCCTGCCAAAGAAACAAACCTCATTACGCTAAACCGGTGGGATTGCTGAAGCCGCTCCCAGTACCAACCGGCCCATGGCAAGACGTATCATACGACTTCATCACCAAACTCCCCAAGACGAGGAATGGGAACGACACGATCCTGGTGGTGCTCGACCGGCTGTTGAAAGGAGGACATTTCATCGCTACAAAAGAGGAAGGACTAAATGCCAAGAAAACCAGCGAATTGTTCATCGCCAACGTTTGGAAGCTGCATGGTGTACCGCAACGAACAGTGTCAGACCGAGGAGTTCAGTTCAATGCACTTTTCCAAAAAGAGTTCGCAAAGGGACTTGGAATCACAACCACCTTCTCAACGGCATATCACCCGCAAACCAATGGGCAGACCGAAAGGACGAACCAAACGGTCGAAGGATTCTTGCGAGCTTACTGCAATCATCGGCAAGACGACTGGGACGAGCTACTGCCGTATGCGGAATTCTCCTACAATAATGCTCATCATTCGTCCATCGGAATGTCTCCCTTCATGGCCAACAAAGGGTACAATCCCACTTTCACCAGCATGCCGTCTGACGCTCAAGCCAACCCTGCTGCCAAAGATCGTATCGAGCGAATCCACGCTCTGCAACAAGAAATCCAATTGGCAATGACCTTAGCACAGGAAAAGCAAAAAGAGTTCTATGATCGACATCGAAACCTCGAGCCCGACTATCAAGTAGGTGACAAAGTGTGGCTAGACGCAGGGAACATAACCACGGACCGACCATCGAAAAAACTTGCTGCCAAACGATTGGGCCCTTACAAGATCACCGCCAAAATCTCGTCGCATGCGTATAAGTTGGAGCTGCCGGCAACTATGAAGATTCACCCAGTGTTCCACGTTTCGCTGTTAACGCCCTACGAAGCCGACACCATCCCCGGGAGAGTTCAACCATTGCCACCGCCCGTCATTGTCGATGGCGAGGAAGAATATGAGGTCAAAAAAATCCTCAACTCGCGTTATTATCGACGGAAGCTTCAGTACCTGATCAAATGGAAAGGTTACGACGAGAGCGAAAATACATGGCAAGATGCAAGCACTCTGGAACATAGTCAAGAGTTGGTCGACGAATATCACCGACGTTTCCCACTCACCTTCGGACCAGGCCCTCAAGTTTCTACATGTCGTTCGACGCGACGCGATTCTTAAGGAGGGGCAACTGTGATGACCTCCTCCATCGTATCACCTTATCTCTGCTCTACCTTCCCACGCCACCCTCGTTTCGCCCTCAGCACCTCATGTTCTGCTCGACGCGTCAGCGCCTCATGTTTAACACCTGTCATTACACATTCGCTGACTGATAGCCTCATGTCAAACGTTCGTTACATTCGTCATTCGCTTATTCATGGACATTCTAGAATAGTCTTTCCTTGTCTATATAAACCCATCGGAATGAGGAGGGTTGTTCCTCATTCCGCCTCTCGTCTACAATCCAAATACTCTTTCGACCATCGTGCTAGTTGTGATGACCTCCTCCGTCGCATCACCTTATCTCCGTTCACCTTCCCACGCCACCCTCGTTTCACCCTCAAGGCTCGATCATTCTTTCGACGCGTCAGCGCCTCGCGCACACCACCTGTCATTACACATTCGCTGACTGATTGCCTCATGTTAAACGTTCGTTGCATTCGTCATTCGCTTACTCAGGAACGTTCCAGAATAGTCTTTCGTTTAGTATATAAACCTAGTGGAATGAGGAGGGTTGTTCCTCATTCCGCCTCTCGTCAATACAATCCCAAGTACTCCCTCAACCATCGTGCTAGCGTGAGGACCTCGCCTAGTGACATCTCTCTGTTTACCATTGCCCACGAAGAGCGCCTTGCTACTCCCTTGCCCTAGTCGTGACATTAGGCGGAATCGCCCAACAAGCAACCCGCTCTAACCAAGTGAATGCCAGTATATCGAACCCAAGCCCCAGTCGCCAATAGTTACGTAACCGCCCCAGGAACTGCCAAGAAAATCAAAGCTTTCAAGGCTCAGCAGAAGCTCGACCTTATCAACTTCATCGAAGAAGCCGCAGTCGAATATATCCTCTTCGGCAAAACCAAGGACACCAGCCCTAGTCCCAGACCACGACAAACCGCTCGTCGGAGCCGCACGTCGACACCAGCCATCCTAGAACGAATCGAAGAAGCAACTCACGAACGATACTACTATTACCTTGACCTGGCAAACGTCGAAGATCGACTCCAGAAACTCTCCCAAATCATCTTCCCTTACGCCACTCTCGACACCACCGACGGGTTGTATATCCCCTACGAACCCACCCCAGTCCAAAGAGTCCAGATCGACGACCTCCTCCAAAACTACGAATACGAACTAAGCAAAAACCACTTCTGAAATGAGTACCCCAGCTCCTGATGTCAGCGCCATGGACGAAACCGCCCTCAAAGCGTTCGTTCAAACCATGTACGACACCATCCAAAGCCTAGGAGACAACTTGAGAAAGGCTGAAGCAGAAGTAATCGCGGCAAACGCACGGCACAGTAGTCTCCAAGACCAAGTCTCGAGCGCAGTCATGGCCCCAGTAGTCTCGGTAGCTGCCCCCACAGTCAACGTCCAAGGAACCAGCGGAACAACTGGAGGAACGGTAAAGGCCCCTAAGCCCGAACCGTTCAAAGGGGAAAGAGGGGCCGCCGCAAAATCATTCATCCAGGCCTGCGAGCTCTACTTCCTGCTCCAACCGACGCAATTCACCGATCAGCGAACAAAGATCCAATTCGCACTTATGTCAATGCAAGACAAAGCTGCGAGATGGGCGCAACCAATCCTGCAAGAAGTACTGAGTGGAGCTGCGACGCAACGAGTAACGCTCTGGGCAACCTTCAAGAAGGAATTCGAACAATCTTTTTTTGACACCGACGAGAAGCGAACCGCAGCGTTTAAAATGCAAAAGCTTCATCAGACAGGATCAATGGCGGTTTACGCAAGCGAATTCAGGGAACTAGTGGCAATCCTGGGCTGGAGCGGAGACGACCAACTACGAAATACGTTTTATATGGGGCTAAAAGCGCACGTCAAAGACGAACTGGCCAAGGTCGACGAACCAAACAACCTAGACGACTTGGTCACCTTAGCCACCAAAATCGACAATCGACACTGGGCCAGGCAACAAGAAAAGAAGGAGGAAACAGGACACCAACCGACCAAACCCAAACCATCTCCCCCTAAACCCTTCGCCGCGCCACCAACTACCGCCTCCAACGCGCCAAATGCGTTTCCACACTCGCAACCAGTCCCTATCCAAATCGACGCGTCGAGGAGAGGACCCATTACTCAAGCGGAGAAGGAACGAAGGAAGAAATTAGGCCTGTGCTTCTATTGCGGAGAAGAGGGACACCAGTCTTCAGCTCACCAACTTCCGCGCAAG
The DNA here is from genome assembly GCA_019633465.1 of Tulasnella sp. 417. Taxonomy (NCBI): domain Eukaryota; kingdom Fungi; phylum Basidiomycota; class Agaricomycetes; order Cantharellales; family Tulasnellaceae; genus Tulasnella; species Tulasnella sp. 417. The sequence continues at coordinate 31,472 of WSTY01000118.1, forward strand.
ACAACGATCGCCGCGACCAACCCCTTCAGGAACAAAGATGAAGCACCCAAAGATCCCGCTCCCACGGCGAACCCCACGACCCCTTCCATCTCAGCAGTCAGTAACAACCCCTTCGCCGAGTTCCTCGCCGCCTACGCAGCAAGCCAAGTTGGCCAACCGGGTTTTCCTCCCAGCGCGAATTGACCGTACCAAGTCGCGCTGAAGTTCTTCGTCATTTGTTAGGAACCACCCATGTATCTAATGTAAACCATGCCAATATGATGCCTATGGATCCTGCTGCGCATCTCATTGTGCCTACTCAAATGACGAACGAACAAGTTACGGCCTCACCCAAAGCAATGATCGACTCAGGCGCCACGTCAAACTT